>CM074718.1:57002757-57185257 GCA_037306005.1 Rhinophrynus dorsalis
AAATTGTGTTCATAATTTTATTTCCTGGGTTTAAAAGTATATTTGTCACCACTTCCATTACTAATATAATATTAATATGTCCCTCAGGAAAATTCTTTCCCCACGCACTCCTCTTAAAGATAATAAAATCCCCTCACTTTTTGGTTGATAATGCTTCACCCAATTCAGACTCTAAGGAAGATATAGCATTGGCCTCCAGGTCCAATGAAGAATTTATTCACAACATTATGGACAAATCTGTTAATCTTATGGTATCTAATGCTATATCCTCCTGCATGTCTCAAATGACTGAGTCATTGACCAAGTCCTTGGCAGAGGCCCTCCAACGGAATACTAACCCTACTCCCCAACCAATCCCCACTCTCCAGCCTATAGAGAACACTGTAATATCGGAGTCCTCTCTCATTGGAGACACTCAGGGGAAAAAGGAAAAGAAAGAGCAATCATTGCTCCAATGACAGAGAGTTTAACTACTCTCATGATGACTCGCCCAGTAACTCTGGGAATCTGAATCATGGCTCATACCCACACATAAAAACCTCTTCTTGGGAGGATGTCATACCGAGATCACGAAACAAATCTAGGTCCAAACCGGACTCCTTCTGTCTGACCTCATCTACTAGCGATTCAGACTTTGACCCCGATTATCATCCTCATAAAACCTCCAAAGATGATTATCCATTAGTGATGAGCGAGCACCCCAATGCTCGGGTGTTCGGGTGCTCTGACCGAGCACCCCCTGAGGCTCGAGTGCTCGGCCGAGCACCCGAGCCCCATTGAAGTCAATGGGAGGACTCGAGCATTACACCAGGCACCCCCTGCTCTGATGAGGGGAGGGTGCCTGGTCCATAGGAAAAGGGCAGAAAAGGATGGAAACACCACAGAAATGGTTCAGGGACAGCATAGGGAGGATGTCTGGATGCATCTTGGACTCCAACATCGCTGCTGGGAACGATCTTTCGCCCGTAGTACGCCATTTTTACAGACTGACCATAAAACACACAAAAAGGAAAATAAAAACGACTTTAGGCGAAAAATTGTTACCAAACAATATTTGCTGTATATTTACTTGTATATCATCTGCAAATTCTCCCAAAAATTTCCTTGATTTTCTGAAGTGAGGCCATGATTAAGAGGGAAACGTGCGCAGAGGCAAATTATCCCAAAAATTTCCTTGATTTTCTGAAGTGAGGCCATGATTAAGAGGGAAACGTGCGCAGAGGCAAATTATCCCAAAAATTTCCTTGATTTTATTGAACTGAGGCCATGATTAAGAGGGAAACGTGCGCTGAGCTGACCATCTAAAACATTATGGGTGAGGGTCTGCTGCGGAGCTGACCATCCTAAACATTATATGCGAAGGCCCGCTAGTGAGCTGACGCTATAAAACATTATATGAGAGGGCCCGCTAGAGAGCTGACCCAATAAAACATTATATGAGAAGGCCCGCTGGTGAGCTGACCTATATAAAAATTGTCAAACAGGGCCCGCTGGTGAGCTGGCCCTATATAAAAATTATATCACAGGGCCCGCTGGTGAGCTGGCCCTATATAAAAATTATAGCACAGGGCATATGGAAGAGGAGGAGGAGGATGAGAAGATTAAGAGTCAACCATATACCCGTTTTTTGGGTGGAAGGGGTGAATGGGAATACAGAGTATTCCCATCATTGTAAATAATATATGTAAAGTGAGTTTATGTTCCCCTGGGGCTTTCCTCCAGTGGAGTGGAGAAGTCAGGGGAAATCCAGGCCTTGTTCATTTTTGTAAGTGTCAACCTATCAGCATTGTCGGTGGAAAGGCGGATACGCTTATCTGTTATGATGCCACCAGCAGCACTAAATACCCGCTCAGACAGAACGCTGGCGGCAGGGCAGGCCAGCACCTCCAAGGCGTAGAGTGCCAGTTCATACCACGTGTCCAGCTTGGACACCCAGTAGTTGTAAGGCACAGAGGGATCATTGAGGACGCTGACACGGTCTGCTACGTACTCCTTCACCATCTTCCAAAACTTTTCCCTCCTTGTGACACTAGGCTGCGCATCAGGGTGAGGGTGCTGGCGGGGTGTCATGAAGGTGTCCCACGCCTTGGAGAGTGTTGCCCTGCCTTTGTCGGAACTGCTGTGTGCTCCCCTTTTCTCCCCTTCTCGGTTGGCCAAGGTAGCACGTACTCTGCCGCCAGCGTTGTCAGATGGAAAATTTTGGAGCAATTTTTCAACAAGAACCTTCTGGTATTGCACCATTTTGCTTGTCCTCTCCACCGGAGGAATGAGAGATGAGAAATTCTCTTTGTAGCGGGGGTCCAGAAGGGTGAACACCCAGTAATCCGTGTTGTCTAAAATGCGTACAACGCGTGGGTCACGGGAAAGGCAGCCTAACATAAAGTCAGCCATGTGTGCCAGAGTACCAACAGTCAAGATTTCGCTGTCCTCACCAGGAGGATGACTCTCAATATCCTCATCCTCTTCCTCCTCTTCTGCCCACCCACGCTGAAGAGATGGAACTAAAGTTCCATGGCTACCCTCTGTAGCGGAGGCAACCGTGTCTTCCTCCTCCTCCTCCTCCTCCTCCTCCGCCTCCTCCAATTGTCGCTGAGAAGACGAAGTGAGGGTGCTCTGGCTATCACCTTGTGTAAGCTCTTCCTCCCCCATTTCCACCTCTTCCACATGCAAAGCGTCGGTTTTAATTGTGAGCAGCGAGCGTTTCAGTAGACACAGAAGTGGGATGGTTACACTGATAATAGCGTTATCGCCGCTCACCATCTGTGTCGATTCCTCAAAATTGCGTAAAACCTCGCAGAGGTCTGACATCCATTCCCACTCCTCACTTCTGATTACAGGAAGTTGAACGGAGAGGCGACGACCATGTAACAGCTGGTACTCCACTACTGCCCTCTGCTGCTCACAAAGCCGGGCCAACATGTGGAAGGTGGAGTTCCAGCGCGTGCTCACGTCACACAGCAGCCGGTGAGCTGGCAATTGTAAGCGCTGCTGCAGCTTCAACAGGCCGGCCGAAGCTGTAGATGACTTACGGAAATGTGCACACACGCGGCGCACCTTGGTCAAGAGATCATGCACATTGGGGTAGGTTTTTAGAAATCGCTGAACCACTAAATTAAATACATGCGCTAGGCATGGTACGTGTGTGAGCTTGCCGAGCTCCAAAGCCGCCACCAAGTTACGCCCATTATCACACACAACCATGCCTGGTTGCAGGTTGAGTGGCGAGAGCCACTGCTCGGTCTGGTGACTAATCCCCTGCAACAGCTCTGAGGCCGTGTGCTGTTTGTCCCCAAGGCAGATCAGCTTCAGCACGGCCTGTTGACGCTTCCCCACTGCAGTGCTACACTGCTTCCAGCTACTGGCTGATGGGGGAGTGGCGCTGCGTGTAGAGAATTCGGAGGTGGAAACGGAGGAGGAGGAGCCAATAACGTAGGTGCTGGCGGAAACCCTGATGGAGGTAGGGCCCGCAATCCTTGGCGTGGGTAGCACCCGTGCCATCCCAGGGTCCGAGTCGCTCCCAGCCTCCACGACATTCACCCAGTGTGCCGTCAGGGAAATGTAGCGTCCCTGGCCACAAGCACTTGTCCATGTGTCAGTCGTTAAGTGGACCTTCCCAGTAACTGCGTTGGTCAGGGCACGGGTGATGTTACGGGACACATGGTGGTGTAATGCGGGGATGGCACACCGGGAAAAGTAGTGGCGGCTGGGGACCGCATACCGAGGGACAGCTGCTGCCATCAGGCTGCGGAAGGACTCAGTGTCCACAAGCCTAAATGGCAGCATTTCGATGGCCAGTAATTTGGAAAGGTGTGAGGTTAGTGCTATGGCCTGTGTGTGGGTGGCTGGGTATTTTCTCTTGCGCTCAAATGCCTGGGGTAACGACATTTGGACGCTGTGCTGGGACAGGGAAGTGGATGTGGTCGCTGATGGTGCTTCAGATGGTACAGGTGCAGGGCGGGAGGTATGCGGGCCTGCGCCTTCGACAGGCGATTGGCGGGCACTGAAAACAGGGGAAGAGGAGGCAGTGGTGTGGCCTGCAGACACAGATGGGCGATCCAGGCGTTCCTCCCACTTATTACGGTGCTTGGATGCCATGTGTCGGATCATGCTGGTGGTGGTGAGGTTTCTAGTGTTCATGCCTCGGCTCATTCTGGTGTGGCACAGGTTGCAAACTACAATTCTTTTATCGTCCGCACTTTCCTTAAAAAAACGCCATACCGCGGAACACCTACCCTTTGGCAAGGTAGATTTACGCAAGGGGGTGCTCCGTGGAACATTTGCGGGCCGGTTTGGTGCGGTCCGCCTTCTTTCTGTAGCCACACCACTGCCTCTTCCAGCCTGTTGCGGTGCTGCAGATGGCTCACCCTCAGGACTGCTGTCATCGCTCGGCTCTACACCTTCCCAGGTGGGGTCAGTCACCTCATCGTCCACCAAGTCCTCCTCCACTTCCTCACTCTGATCATCCTCCTCATGTCTTGATCCCACCACATACTCAGTCATTGACAACTGTATAACATTCTCCTCAACAAGGTCTTGAGACGGAAATAGTGGTTGATTTAATGGCAACTGTGTCTCATCATCATCATCATCATCCACTACTTCCTTTGACCTTAAATGCCGTTCACATCTGTCATCTTCTTGTGATTGGGTACCCTCTAGAGGTTGTGAATCAGGGCACAAGATGTCATGTTCCTCTGCAAGCGTGCTTGGAGAGAGGGTCAAATGAAGGATTGGTGATGAGACGAGCTCCTCACTATATCCCAGTGTGGGATCACTTCTTTGACCAGACCGTGTATGGTGGGAGGAAGGATGATCAGAGTGAGGATTATGTTGACCAGACTCTTGGCTACTGAGAGTGGACTTGGTGGAAGACAGGGTGGTGCTTAACCGACTGGAAGCAGTATCAGCTGTCATCCAACCAACCACCTGTTCGCAGTGGTCGGACCTCGAGAGTGATGTCCTGCGACGCCCTGTAAAATTAGACATGAAGCTAGGTATGGTGGATGTCTTTCTTTCTTGTGCTCTGGCACCAGGCACAGTTTCTCCGCGTCCTGACCCGCGCCCTGAACTATCAGGATCACGTCCACTTCCCCGTCCCTTTTTACCCGCCTTCTTCATCTTACACGGAATATGTGACTTTAATATTTGAGTTTGAAAACTTAACAGTATTTCTTCCTATTCTGCAACTGTGCAGAGTACACAGAATAGGCTGCTAAACGGCGGTGACACACACTGAATGGAATATGTGACTTTAATATTTGAGTTTGAAAACTTAACAGTATTTCTTCCTATTCTGCAACTGTGCAGAGTACACAGAATAGGCTGCTAAACGGCGGTGACACACACTGAATGCAATATGTGACTTTAATATTTGAGTTTGAAAACTTAACAGTATTTCTTCCTATTCTGCAACTGTGCAGAGTACACAGAATAGGCTGCTAAACGGCGGTGACACACACTGAATGGAATATGTGACTTTAATATTTGAGTTTGAAAACTTAACAGTATTTCTTCCTATTCTGCAACTGTGCAGAGTACACAGAATAGGCTGCTAAACGGCGGTGACACACACTGAATGGAATATGTGACTTTAATATTTGAGTTTGAAAACTTAACAGTATTTCTTCCTATTCTGCAACTGTGCAGAGTACACAGAATAGGCTGCTAAACGGCGGTGACACACACTGAATGGAATATGTGACTTTAATATTTGAGTTTGAAAACTTAACAGTATTTCTTCCTATTCTGCAACTGTGCAGAGTACACAGAATAGGCTGCTAAACGGCGGTGACACACACTGAATGGAATATGTGACTTTAATATTTGAGTTTGGAAACTTAACAGTATTTCTTCCTATTCTGCAACTGTGCAGAGTACACAGAATAGGCTGCTAAACGGCGGTGACACACACTGAATGGAATATGTGACTTTAATATTTGAGTTTGAAAACTTAACAGTATTTCTTCCTATTCTGCAACTGTGCAGAGTACACAGAATAGGCTGCTAAACGGCGGTGACACACACTGAATGCAATATGTGACTTTAATATTTGAGTTTGAAAACTTAACAGTATTTCTTCCTATTCTGCAACTGTGCAGAGTACACAGAATAGGCTGCTAAACTGCGGTGACACACACTGAATGGAATATGTGACTTTAATATTTGAGTTTGAAAACTTAACAGTATTTCTTCCTATTCTGCAACTGTGCAGAGTACACAGAATAGGCTGATAAACGGCGGTGACACACACTGAATGGAATATGTGACTTTAATATTTGAGTTTGAAAACTTAACAGTATTTCTTCCTATTCTGCAACTGTGCAGAGTACACAGAATAGGCTGCTAAACGGCGGTGACACACACTGAATGGAATATGTGACTTTAATATTTGCGTTTGAAAACTTAACAGTATTTCTTCCTATTCTGCAACTGTGCAGAGTACACAGAATAGGCTGCTAAACGGCGGTGACACACACTGAATGGAATATGTGACTTTAATATTTGAGTTTGAAAACTTAACAGTATTTCTTCCTATTCTGCAACTGTGCAGAGTACACAGAATAGGCTGCTAAACGGCGGTGACACACACTGAATGGAATATGTGACTTTAATATTTGAGTTTGAAGACTTAACAGTATTTCTTCCTATTCTGCAACTCTGCACAGTACACAGAATGTGCTGCTAAACTGCGGCGACGCACACTGAATGGAATATGTGACTTTGATATTTTAGTTTGAAGACTTAACAGTATTTCTTCCTATTCTGCAACTCTGCACAGTACACAGAATGTGCTGCTAAACTGCGGCGACGCACACTGAATGGAATATGTGACTTTGATATTTTAGTTTGAAGACTTAACAGTATTTCTTCCTATTCTGCAACTCTGCACAGTACACAGAATGTGCTGCTAAACTGCGGCGACGCACACTGAATGGAATATGTGACTTTGATATTTTAGTTTGAAGACTTAACAGTATTTCTTCCTATTCTGCAACTCTGCACAGTACACAGAATGTGCTGCTAAACTGCGGCGACGCACACTGAATGGAATATGTGACTTTGATATTTTAGTTTGAAGACTTAACAGTATTTCTTCCTATTCTGCAACTCTGCACAGTACACAGAATGTGCTGCTAAACTGCGGCGACGCACACTGAATGGAATATGTGACTTTGATATTTTAGTTTGAAAACTTAACAGAATGTGCTCTAATCTGCAACTTTGCACACTAAACAGAATGTGCTCTAATCTGCAACTTTGCACACTAAACAGAATGTGCTCTAATCTGCAACTTTGCACACTAAACAGAATGTGCTCTAATCTGCAACTGTGCACACTAAACAGAATGTGCTCTAATCTGCAACTTTGCACACTAAACAGAATATATTTTTTTTTTTTTTTTTGTTTTTTCCCCCCCACACAAAATAACCTGCTGCCCCCACACACAGTAGTCCTAAAAAGGACTTTTGGTTCTTTTTTTTCACAATTTTGGTTTTTTTCCTCCCTACACTGACTTTCCCTTCCTATCGTCAGCTCTCCCTGGCTAAGACTGAGCCGAACTCGCTGGTCAGGTGCTATACAGCACCCGACCACGGGTTCTGGCCAGCCAATCAGTGTAATGCCAGCAGCCAACATGGCTGCTGGCATTACACTGATGTCAGAGCCTCCCTGCACGTTTATTGGCTGTGCAGCAGCCGTAAAACGTGCGGGGAGGAGACCCGAACATGGCGGGCGAGCACATGCGGTACTCGTACGAGTACCGCCATGTGCCGAGCAGAGTGATGCTCGAGCCGATCCGAGCATCGGCCAAGCATGCTCGCTCAACACTATTATCCATCTGATACGGATGAGGTCGAGATTGATGATCAGACTAGAGATTTTGATAATGATACTATCCTTGATGAACAAGGCCAACCCCTTTTTAACCCAGAAGCTATAAGACACCCTAGATTGGCTGAGTGGGTACCCAAGGACCATTTGGCCAAATATATTGATCTCTGGGTCATAAAGGCCTTGGATTTAAAATCCAGGAACAAACTTAAATCCAAATGCCCCAGACCTTCGGTCTGTAAAACATTTGAGACGCCCATACTTGATGCATGAAGAAATCTGGAAGGGATCCCAGAAAAGGTGTGGAATGGTCCTTAAAGCAATACCAGGAAAAGTTACTAGACCTGGTGGGCCCTTTAGTTAAGATCTTTAATATGACCGAAGAGGCCATTTCCTCTTCTTTTCATGTGGACCATCACACCCTTCGTGGCTGGGTTCAGAGGGCCGTTTGCCTTTTGGGTAACGAGAATACCACGTTATTCATTGAGAGACGTAGGGTCATTCTCTTACTTAAGTTTATGCAATATGGTAGATTTAAAAAAAATAGAGTATCTGGAGAAAGTCCTCTCTCTCACACCTTTATGGTTTGAGTGATATTCGCCACTAAAGCTCCCCCTCCCTCCCAAGGCCCGGGATCTCCTGCTGTCAGTAGAGCGATGACATCAGGAGATCCCGGGCCTGGGACCAGACAGCGGCTCTGCAGCAGAGCCGAAATAGTGATATTTAAAAAGAACTACTTCATTGGAACAGCCTGGTTTGCATGCACACTTTGTAGACCGTTCCAATGAAGTAGTTATTTTTAAATATCGCTATTGCGGCTCTGCAGAAGAGCCTCATTGAGTCGGCCAACACGGACCTACTTCTGTCAGCTTTACAGCTGCCATGAGGGAAGGGGGAACCTTAGCAGCGAATATCTCTCAAACCGTAAAGGTTTGAGAGATAGGACTTTCTCCAGACACTTTATTTTTTAAAAATCTACCATATTCCATCAACTTAAATTTGGGTATTACTAACCCTTTAAGTAGCGTAAAAATTCCATGTAACGAGTTGCCCACCAACCACATCCCCATGCACCCCCAATACCTCTCTGGTCATGTGAAATGTTGGGAGGTATACTGGTAGTAATGCTGTTGTTTAGTGCACTAAGCTTACTATACTGCAACTCCTCAAATACAATAATTGGCCATTTTATTGGCTGCCCCAACCTAATATGGGGTAGAATCTCTTTAGCACTATCATTCACCATAGAGATTGAGGTCAAAATCATTTTTACTTTTGATCAGAATAAAAATTCTAAAATAATAAAATCCATACCCTCTATTTGACCTTTGTCTGACTTCCCTGCTGTCTCTAATCTATAAGTAAGGTTGTGTAAGGTATCACGTTTAATCAACGGCACATGTATTCATTTGTAATCCCATTCAGCCCACATTTGGCTTGGACTTTCTATACACAGCATAGAATAGTAAACATTGGGTTGATTTCTTGATGCTGTGGTTTTTACATAAAGGTAATCTTTCAACTGTGAATTTAAAACCTCTTACAAACTCAGTTATTTATTTTTTTTTTCACTGTTTAGTGGAGTACTCTAAATATTTCTCGGCAGGGTAGAGGCATTCAAACACGTCCGCAGGTCACCCCAACTGCTTATGTGCACTTAACCCTTTGAGTGTCAGAGGGGCACACAACACAAAGTGTTAAGTTTGAACAGTAATTCAATTTTTATTTGTTTAAATAAACTCTGATAAGTATCCAACTCATTGCAACTAAATGTGTTGGCTATGTCTCTGGCACTTCACAGGTTAACACACTCGGAACAGGAGTTGTTGATGGGGACAGCAGTGGTGTGTCTGGATCACTGTACGTGCACACTGCCTATGTGCACTTCATTTTGTACAGTAATAAATGTACTTCTAATTTTTTTAAATGGCCACACTCAGGAATAGGTGTAGTCACTCCCAGGACTGGATAGTCAGCTATGAATGGGATGGACAGGCAACTTTTCTTTGGGTACTGTACTAGTCTATGACTTCTAGTCTTACTCCTTAGTTATTAATTATTTATATACTACCTAACCTAAGTCTATCATCTGCTAGCTAACAGTTCTATATTACTATAATATATATATATATATATATATATATATATATATATATATATATATATATATCCCATATAATAATTCGCTAAGTGTGTGTTTTTCAGAAGCTGTCATGCGCAGTAGTGAAGGCTGTGCACGCTGCAGTCATGTTCAGTACAGACTGCCCGCTCTGCAGCTGCCCTGCGGCTGTTGCTGGGTGGCACTGTGGCCCGTGTACACAGGCTCTTCAACTAGCATATATAGATATAGAATTATATTATATCAGGGCTCAAAATTTCAAGTCCTGAGCTACTAGACAGGCCTGAAAAGTTACTCGCCACCAGTTTCCACACATAGCCCCACCCATATCCATGCCTTTAACCCCACCCATGATTTAACCTTGTGATAGGTTGTTCAGCAGACACCTACAGTATATCATAGTTTTAACGCTTTAAGAAGCAATGATACTTACAGAGCTTACAGTTCACAAGTCATTTCAGAGAGATTAAAATTCATTGGGTGCTACACAAGTGATGCTAAAGATTTTACAACTCATTGTGTGAGACCCATGTGATGCTAAAGAGCTTACAATTCTTAGAATACTACACAAGTGATACCACAGACCCAGTGGCGTAACAATAGGGGTCGCACCTGCGTCCAGGCCCGTCACTCTCAGGAGCCCGGCCGCCCCCTGCGACCCCCTCACCACACGCCCACAACACAAGTGATCTCCCGGCGGCCGGCGCTCTAGTAATGCAGAGCGCTGGGAGATGACATAATCTCCCAGCGCTCTGCATTACTAACAACCGCGCGGGAGCTTGACTCACCACTAGACCACCAGGGACTCGAGGGAGGAGGAGGGGGGTGGTCAGTAGGGGCATTGTGGAGAATGAGGGGCACTGTGGAAGGGGCATTGTGATGGGGGCATTGTGGAGAATGAGGGGCATTGTGGAAGGGGCATTATGGAGATTGAGGGGCAATATGGAGATGGGGGCATTGTGGAAGGGGCAATAAGGAGAAAGAGGGGCAATGTGGAAGGGGCATTGTGGAGAATGAGGGGCATTGTGATGGGGGCATTGTTGAAGGGGCAATGTGGAAGGGGCAATATGGAGAAAGAGGGGCATTGTGGAGATGAAGGGCCACTGTGGAGAATGAGGGGCATTGTGGAAGGGTCAATGTGGAGGTGGCCAATGTAGTTGAGGGGGGCCAATGTGGTTGGGGGGGCCAATGGTAATTTTTGCACCAGGGCCCGGTGGCTTCTAGTTACGCCTCTGCACAGACCTTGTAATTCATTGGGAGCTACACAAGTGATACCACAAAGTTTAGAAATGATAGGGTGCTACACAAGTGATGGCACACAGCTTACAATTCATTTGGTGCTACAAGAGTGATTCAACAGAGCTTACTATTCATTCAGTGCTACACAAGTGATACCACAGAGCTTAAAACTGATAGGGTGCTAAACAAGAGATACAGTTATCACAAGTGATACCGTTATTATTTTGGTCGAGCAGGCAAATAAATTATTTAGTACCACTGTACCTGATTCCAGTACATCAGTATGATACCAGTAGCCTGTGTACATGTGCAAATACATACACACACAGACACAGACCATTTAGCATATGCACACAGACTGCAACAATGTTGGTGTGGAAGGCATGTCTTCCTCTATACAGCCTGACAACCTGTAGTGACACGCTCATAGAAGAAGCAGAGGCCCGCCAGGGATTTACTTGGTGCCGCATTGGGCTCCTGAAATTATGGGAGACGATAACTGGAAAGGAGGTACTACAAATATCTAAGAGAATGAGCTAATTTTTAGGTATCTGATATTTTAACTCTTTGAGTGTCAGAGAGGTAGCCAGTGCATTGGATACCTCTCTGGCACTCAAAGGGTTAAGACAGGAGAACCACCACATCATTTGAGGGCAGCAGTAGCTTGCATTCAGGTTGGCCCCAGGAAAATGCACCTACCGGGCTTGTCCGGCCCTACTGAGTATTGTTTCATGTCGTGTGTGTGTGTGGTGGTTGTGGGGATGAGTCAGGATGTGGGACATCAATCAGGGCTGCACATCTAAAACTTGGGGCTTAAGCCCCTTTGCCTCCTCTAGCAACACCCCTAGTAACGTCAGCAGCAGCCACTGAGCTGCTTCTTCTGAAAGTGAAGATGTGCAACAGAGGGAGAGACGGCAGAGCAGGAACGTCACTGGACTTGTGCTGGATCACGCTAGGAGCGTTAGTGGAAGCAAGCAAATGTAATTCTACAGGGCTTAAATTTCTACTCACCCTCACTCAGTTTCTACTCGCCAAATGAGAAGAGGCGAGTGGAAATTTTTAAGCCCTGATTATATTATAGTAGTTTATTTATTTATTTATTTTAAAAGGATGCAGAGAAATTAGATGATACCACTGGTTGTGCTTCTCTTCTGGCTGCTAAAGTAACTAAATAAGGAAAATGACTGCATTCAGATTATATTGTTTTGAGGGACCATACACTTGGTAATAAGGATTGGCCACCACCACCACCACCAGCAGCATTAGACCGATCTGGACAGGCATACAGCAGCAACATAGTATATTGGGCTGTAAAGTTAACACGCATACTCAGGAACAGACATATCTGATGTAGAAAGCAGGGTGTGTGTGGACCACTGTGTGTGCACACTGCGTATATGCACTTAGGTTTGAACAGTAATTCAGTTTTAGATTTTGTTAATTAACACACTCAGTAACAGGTGTGCTAGTTGCTGGAGATAGCAGTGGTGTGTCTCGAAGACTGCGCGAGCACACTGACTATATGAACTTAAGTTTGAATAGTAAGTCTACTTTTAGTTTTTTGCTATTTTATTTTTTTAAATTACCGTACATTCTCAGGTATAATATGCATAATTCTGCCTCTTCTCACCTTATGTGAAGTGTGTGTGTGTGTCTGGTGTATTATATACGAAAGAAAAAATGACTTATGTCTGCTCCCCTGATCCCTCCACCCACCTCAATGTGCTCCCATCTTCCCTCCTTCTACTCAATGATACCGGAGGCATCTGGGATATCTGCACAGGGAGTAGCATGCTTGCATTTGCTGCCTGCTTCCCACATTGCCCTGTGAGGACCCATTATTTCAAGCTAATGGTAATGCCCTTTGAGGCCTGAAGTTCCTCGCAGAGCACTATGTAGATTCAATGCATAGACCTCTGCACATTGGATCTATGGTAGTGCCCTGCAAGGACCTTCGGGTACTTAAAGGGCATTACCATTAGCTTAACAGGTCATCACTATCCCCCTGTGCAGGAAGCAGTAGGCAAATGCAAGCATGCCACCTGCTGAGCAGATATCCTAAATGCCCCTGGAGGGGGTGAGTAGAGGAAGGGAAACATGAGAGAATATTGAGGTGGGCGGAGGGAGGGAAGCAGACAAAAAACAAGTTTTTTTTTTAGTGGGTAGAGGGGGAAAACAAGGGTGCATATTATACATTTACACCTGAGTATTATACACAGGTGCACATTATACCTGAGATTTTACACCAACACACAGACATAGTTGCAGGAGACAGCAGTGGGTTGTCTGGAACACTGCCTATGTGCACTTAAGTTTGAGCAGCAAATCTATTTGTATTTTTTTTCATTAATACACTCAAAAAAAGGCATAGTTGCTGGGGACAGCAGTGACGTGTCTGAAACACTGCATACATGAACTTAAGTTTGAACAGAAAATCTACTTTTCATTTATTTTTTTAAATGAGCACACTCAGGAACAAAGACAAAAGAGGGGCGCTCCTAGTGTAATAAATCTTGAGCAGTATACACCACCAACAATAAACCACCGCACTCACAATAATAAAACCCACTAAATAGCCGTTAGCCAGACATATGGAGGATTCACGACTGCCCCCACTCAGTCTCTCCGTGAATGGGTTGTGGATGCTGCTCCCAACGAATAGTCAGGGATCTCTCCAAAGGACCCCTGGCAAAGAAACAAAGAAGACTCAAAAGGGGCGCAATACCACTTGTGACGTATAATACCAATAGACTTGTAAAGGATCCGATACTCATGAATAGTAGGAATCCCAGTTGGTAAAACAAACAGCCGGTACTGCATGCAGGGATATCATTATCCACTCTGCTCCGGGTATACACCTATCTGGATATTTATATTTATACACTGGAACCAGGTGTTTAATATCAATACATTACAAATTTAGTAAAATATAAAAAATAGTAAAATGTGACTCAGAGTAAACGTTCAACATGTTTCGAAGTATATGTTTCTTA
Source organism: Rhinophrynus dorsalis (assembly GCA_037306005.1). NCBI lineage: Eukaryota > Metazoa > Chordata > Amphibia > Anura > Rhinophrynidae > Rhinophrynus > Rhinophrynus dorsalis. Next base: position 57,016,939 of record CM074718.1, read on the forward strand.
CTCAGGAACAAAATAAGGGCTGATACAACAGTCTACAATCTCAATGTCACAATCAAATGTAGGTATTGTTGCTGGAGACAGCAGTGGTGTGTATGGAACACTGCACGTGCACACTGCCTATGTGGATTGTGAAAAATAAAAATTGTACGTCTAATTATTTAGATTATCGCATTCAGATGTAGTTGCTCACTGTACTGGACAGTCAGCTAGTGATTGGATTGACAGACAATTATCTTTGGGTGCTGCATTAATCTCTGACTCCTAGTCCCACCATACCGTATTAATTTATTTAGTTGCTAGCCTTCTGATAAACTAACATTACTACAACCTCCAGCACTAAAGGAAGGCAATAACTAGATATTAACACATTAAATGTCAGTGGGGGTGTGCAACACATTACAAAAGCAATGTATTGCAACCCCTCTTACAGTCAAAGGGTTAAAAAATATGTGTGTTTGTGTGTGTGTATCTATATCATACAATAATATAAAAGGCCAGATGTATGTTTGTCCGATGCATTGAATGTCAGTGGGGGTGTGCAACACATTGCAAAAGCAATGTACTGCAACCCCTCTTACACTCAAAGGGTTAAAAAATGTGTATGTTTGTGTGTGTGTGTGTGTGTGTATATCTATATCATACAGTAATATAAAAGGCCAGATGGATGTTTGTCCGATGCAGTCATGTGCAATACAGACTGCCCAAACACACAGAACGCACAGAAGCAGTCATGCAGTAGAGACTACCTGAACAGCAGTCTCTACTGAGCATGACTGCTTCTGGGCGTTCATTGTGTTCTGGCAGTCTCTACTGCGCATGACTGCATCGGACAAACATACATCTGGTCTTTTATCACGCACTTTGGCTCGTGTACACAGGCTTTTACACTAGTATTTATATTTTTTTTAATGTAGGGAGATGAGATGGTCTGACTGGCTGTAACACTGCTTCTCTTCTGGCTGCTAAACTGAAAGTAAGGAAAACGTACATCATCCAGATTATATTTGTTTCCCCTTGGAAATCAGAATTGTCCAGAGTATAAAAAGTGTCACTGATAAGTTCCCTGACACAAAGCTGTCTGGAAACAAAAATTTAGTGCTCAACCTGCCAGAGGTATACTGGTAGTAATGCTGCTGTTTTAGGGCACTAAGCTTAGTGTATTGCAACTCCTCAAATACAATAATTGGCCATTTTATTAGCTGCATCAACCTAATATGGTGTAGAGCCTCTTTAGCACTATTGTTCACCATAGAGATTGAGGTCAAAATCATTTTTACTTCAATCAGAATACAAATTCTAAAATAATAAAATCCATACCCTCTATTTGGGCTTTCTCTGTTTTCCCTGCTCTCTCTAATCTATATGTAAGGCTGTGTAAGGTATCACATTTAATCAACGGCACATGTATTCATTTGTAATCCCATTCAGCAAACAGTTGGCTTGGACTTCCTATACACAGCATAGAATAGTAAATAGTGGGTTGATTTCTTGATGCTGGGGTTTTTACTTAGAAGTAATGTTTCAAATGGGAATTTAAAGCCACTTACAAAGTCAGTTATTTTTTTTTTTTAGCGAACAAAAAAGGTTGTCTGCGCATCAAACCCTGAGTTTTACAAACAAGCAACCCATGACTCGCTACAAATAAAACAGTGGGGTTTAGTGTCATATTTTCTAAGGATATGGGAAAGCTTGCTTGCTCCGTCAAGGCACCCCAGCTTAAGGCAAGTCCCTATCTGTCTCTAATATGTGAACATGTATTTAGTATAATGCTTTTAAAAACAGAGATTCCATTTTATCTCTACTGCGAACAAAACCCTTGTAAGGGAAATGAGGGAGGCATTTATACCTTCCCTAATTCAGCTATCACCCTGTTTGGAGAGCTACCAACCAAGAGAGGAGGAGGAGCCAAAACCTCCCAAAATACATACATAAAATATGAAACATACAGGTTCCTGGTGAGCTCAAAATAGCTTTTATTAGTATCGTTCAATTACATATGTGTATAGTCAGGAGAGCAGCAAGAACAATATTTTGGCTACTATAGTACTACTATACTGTATTTATTTATTTATTTTGTATATTTATTTTAAAAGAATGTACGGAGATGAGATGATCTCACTGGTTCTGACAATGCTTCTCTTCTGGCTGCTAAATTAACTAAGTAAGGAAAATTACTGAATTCAGATTATATTATTTTGAGGGGCCATCCACTTGGAAATGAGGATTGGCCACCACTACCAGCTGCATTAGACCAAGCTGGACAGGCATACAGCAGCATACAGACGCATAGTATATTGGGCTGCTAATTTAACACACATACTCAGGAACAAGCGTATTTGCTGTAGACAGCAGGATGTGTGTAGAACACTGTGTGTGCAATTTACTTAGGTTTCAACAGTAATTCAGTTTTTATTTTTTTTAATTAACACACTCAGTAACAGATTTACTGGTTGCTGGAGATAGCAGTGGCATGTCTGGAAGACTGCATACCTCCCAGTTGTCCCTATTTAGGAGGGACAGTCCCTCTTTGAGACCCAAAACCCTCTTTTCTACCCTTTTGTCCCTCTTTTCAGGGGATCAGAATGAGTAGTGTGTATCTAAGTGTATTACATTGCTCCACAGCAATACAACTCACATAAATGTGTAGTTAATTTTCAGTATATGTGTTTATAATTTAATTTGTGTACATAAACAACTTTGGTCTTGCTCTTAATAATGTATTCAGTTACACAAAGAGGAGCCAGTAGTTCATGAAATAGCCTACAAAATCTGTGTAATGCCCCGCCCACCAGCCACACCCCCATAAACACCACCTAAAACAAAAGTGTCCCTCTATGGCCATTTGAAATGTTGGGAGGTATGAGACCGTGCGTGCAAACTGCCTATATGAACTTAAGTTTGAACAGTAAAACTACTTTTAAGTTTTTGCTTTATTTTTTTAATTACTGTACAATCTCAGGTATAATATGCACATTTTTGCCCCTTTTCACCTTATGTGAAGTGTGTGTGGGGGTGAATTATATACAGAAGAAAAAAATGACTTATGTCTACTTCCTTGATCCCTCCACCCACTTCAATGTGCTCCCATCTTCCCTTCTTCTACTCAATGATTCCGGAGGCATCTGGGATATCTGCACAGGGAGTAGCATGCTTGCATTTGCTGCCCGCTTCCCACATTGCCCTGTGAGCACCCGTTATTTCAAACTAATGGTAATGCCCTTTGAGGCCTGAAGTTCCTCACAGAGCACTACGTAGATCCAATGCATAGACCTCTGCACATTGGATCTATGGTAGTGCTCTGCGAGGACCTTCAGGTACTTAAAAGGCATTACCATTAGCTTAACAGGTCCTCACTATCCCCATATGCAGGAAGCAATAGGTAAATGCAAGCTTGCCACCTGCTGAGCAGATATCGTAAATGCCTCCGGAGGGGGTGAGTAGAGGAAGAGGAAGATGAGAGCATTTTGAGGTGGGTGGAGGGAGAGAAGCAGACAAAAAACAAGTTTTTTTGTGAGTGGGTAGAGGTGGGAAACAAGGGTGCATATTATTCATTTACATCTGAGAATTATACACAGGTGCGCATTTATACCTGATATTTTACAGTAACACACAGACATAGTTGTTGGAGACAGCAGTGGAGTGTATGGAACACTGAGCATGCACACTGCCTATGTGCACTTAAGATTGAATAGCAAATCTACTTTTAAATTTTTTTAAATAACACTCAAAAAAAGGCATAATTGCTGGAGACAGCAGTTGAGTGTCTGGAACACTGAGCACGCTCGCTGCCTATATGAATTTAAATATGAACAGAAAATCTACTTTTCATATTTTTAAATGAAAACACTCAGTAACAGGTATCATTGCTGGATACAGCAGTGGTGTGTATGGAACAGTCACGTGCACACTGTCTATGTTTATTTGAACAATAAAAAAATGTACCTCTAATTTTTTTAGATTATCACATTCAGATGTAGTTGCTCACTGGACCGGACAGTCAGCTATGGATTGGATTGACAGACACTTTATCTTTGGGTACTGCACTAATCTCTGATTCCTAGTGCCACTGTACTGTATGAATTTATGCACTTGCTAACCTTCTGCTAAACTAACATTACTACAGCCTCCAGCACTAAAGGAAGGCAGTAACTAGATATTAACCCTTTCAATACCAGAGGGGCGTGCAACACATTGCAAACCCCTCTTGAACTCAGAGGGTTAAAAAATGTGTATATGTACAATGAGATGGTCTGACTGGCTGTAACACTGCTTCTCCTCTGGCTGCTAATCTGAAAGAAAGGGAAACGTGCATCATCCATAGTATATTAGTTTCCCCTTTGAAATGAGGATTGTCCAGAGTATACAAAGTATCACAGATAAAGTAGAGATTCACAGTCTGTTGTCACAGCCATAACCAAGGTGATTGTCCATTCACTTCATGCCAGGATTCTATTGGCTATTCTGTGTATCAATCACTTGTTCTCTCCACCCACAGTCCCTTCCTGCTTTCCCTGCTGAAAGGGAGCGAAAAAACTAGTGAATTGTTTTCAGTGAAAACATGGAAATTGTCTTCATTATTATGTACCTTAGTGCACATTTTGATTTCTATGTCCTCTTTATCTGAATCTTATAAAACACGTGATTTTTGGTTAAATTAGAATTTGGTACAAAACAAATGCACATGTCTGCAATAAACTGCACCTTTGTCTGCTATTCAAGTCCGGTGATTTCATTAACCCTTTGCATTCCAGAAGGGTATCCAATGCATTGCAAAGCACTCAAAGGGTTAAGTGATAATATATCAAGAGACATAACCACATTTACAGGTGCATCTCAGTCAGGAAATGATTTATTGGAATCAATGTTTCTTCCCTCCGTTGGGCCTTTATCAAGATTATAGAAATAGTAAAAAAAGTACCCTTGACCCTTGATTGCAATGCAGTGTGAAACAATGCTCCTTAAAGGGTTAAGTAACAGGCATTTAAATGACATTTATTGAGTGTTTCATAATGCCTTCAATTTTATTTGGATTTATGAGTACAAGAAAAATTGTACTTAATTATTATATCCTCCTATATAATAATTCACTAGGATGTTTGTCAGAAGCCGTTATGCACAGTAAGGACTGCGCGCGTTCAGGCAGTCTCTGCTGTACATGACTGCATCGCGTGAGTGACACAACGCAAGTCTGCATCGCGTGGAGCAGTGAGGTAGCGGCCTCTTAACATTACCCGGACCTTGGCTCGTGTACACGGGCTTTTACACTAGTATTTATATATTTGTTCAAGTGACAGTATCCTTTTTTACTTTACAGTTTGCAAGTGCATAAAATGTAATGTCAAATTGCCTGTAGTTTTCATTTTCTCTTTTATGTTTTTCATTTTCACCATCTTCCCTGATAGGAAGCTTCCTGAATTCCTGTTTACAGAGAACTTTCTGACAAGGATGGTGAAAGCAGGAATAGTGATACAATGTTGCTTTGTCCCTGCAGCACAGAATGCTCTGTATCCTGTAATGGAAGTAGGATTTCTGGTGTAGGGATAGTCACCTTCCCTGACACAAAGCTGTCTGGAAATAGAAATTCAATGATCAACCTGCCAGAGACATATATTTGGTCATATGAAATGTTGGGAGGTATACTGGTAGCAATGCTGCTGTTTTAGGGCACTAAGCTTACTATACTGCAATTCCCCAAATACAATGAGTGGACATTTTATTAGCTGCACCAACCTATTATGGGGTAGAATCTCTTTAACACTATCTTTCACCATAGAGATTGATGTCAAAATGATGTTTACTTAAATCAGAATAAAAATTCTAAAATCATAGAATCCATACCCTCTATTTGCCCTTTGTCTGACTTCCCTGCTCTCTCTAATCTATAAGTAAGGCTGTGTAAGGTATCACATTTAATCAACGGCACATGTATTCATTTGTAATCCCATTCAGCAAACAGTTGGCTTGGGCTTCCTATACACAGCATAGAATAGTAAATATTGGATTGATTTCTTGATGCTGTGGTTTTTACTTAAAGGTAATCTTACAAAGTCAGTTATTTATTTTTTTAGTGAACAAAAAAGCTTTTCTGCACATCAAACTCTGAGTTTTACAAACAAGCAACCTATGACTTGCTACAAAGAAAACAGTGGAGTTTAGTGTCATATTTTGGCCAAGGATATGGGAAAGCTTGCCTGCTCCGTCAAGGCACCCCAGGTTAAGGCAAGTCCCTATCTGCCCAGTGCCGGACAGGTAGGGTGACCACATTTCCGTTCTGCCATTCCGGGACGTGGTCACCCTACAAAAGCCTCTTCATCGCCACATTGCCCCTTGTTGCCCTACCTTGAGTCCCTGGTGGTCTAGCGGCGTGGAAAGTGCTCTGTGCCTCCTCCGGCCATGATGTGACACACCGCTTGCAGGCTGACATCCAGGGCGGCTTGGCTTCATTCCGGGACACTTCATTGTCCCGGTTGGAGATGACCCGGGACGCGGGACATAGCCCTGAAATAAGGGACAGTCCCGGACATTCCGGGACCCATGGTCACCCTACGGACAGGGGAGGGCTGGCAACTTGTGGCCTGGAGGGCAACTACAATCAAGAGGCCCAATTCTACTATCATTCCTGCCCACTGTCCCAGCCCACCCCCTTTTATTAAATTTTAAAATTGCCATTAACCCTTTGAGTGCCAGAGGGGTATGCCACGCATTGCTTCGCAATGCGTGGCATACCCCTCTGGCACTCAAAGGATTAGGGTTGTGAAGTAAGGCAATACCACAAAACGTACAATTGAAATGGGGTTACACTGGTGCAGCTACAGAGCTTACAATTTAAGTAAAGCTACACTAGTGATACCATAGAGCTTATAAGAGAAGTTGATTATGTTACTAGCTTCACTTGGATTGCAGCTCCATTTCAGTTGTAAGCTCTGTGGTATCACTAGTGTAGCTACATGTGCAGCAACAAGTGGGAGTGTCCCACCAGCCCAGACATATGACTGGCCCAGGGGGCAATTGCCCCCCTGCCCCCCAGGCCAGCCCTCCCCTGGTGCCGGATCATCCATATGGCAACCTAGGCTACTGTCTAGGGCCCATGACCATATGAGGGGCCCTTGTTGGAAGAGATGGGTCACAGACAAAGGCCCTGCTGTTGCTGTCACTAACATCCTGTGTCAGACACTCTTATTGTTGACAGATGCCAGCATCATTCAGTTGTTCCCTGATTAAGAGATGTGGGGCCACAAATTGGTGCGTTGCATAGGTCCCCATGGAGCCCTAATCCATCTCTGTATCTGCCTCTAATATGTGAACAGTTATTTAGTATAATGAATTTAAAAACAGTGATTCCACCTTATCTCTACTGTGAACAAAACCCTTGTAAGGGAAATGAGGGAGGCATTGATACCTTCCCTAATTCAGCTATCAGCCAAAACCTCCCAAAATACATACAAAAAATGTGAAACATACAGGTTCCAGGTGAGCCGAAAATAGCTTTTATTAGTAGTGCTCAATTAGACACAAATGTGTATAGTCAGTAGAGCAGCAAGAACAATATCTTGGCTACTATAGTACTACTATACTGTATTTATTTATTTATTTATTTATTTTAAAAGAATGCAGGGAGATGAGAAGATCTCACTGGTTGTGCTTCTCTTCTGGCTGCTAAAGTAACTAAGTAAGGAAAATGACTGCATTCAGATTATTTTATTTTGAGGGGCCATCCACTTGGTAATTAGGATTGGCCACCACCACCAGCAACATTAGACCGATCTGGACAGGCATACAGCAGCAGCATAGTATATTGGGCTGTAAAATTAACACACATACTCAGGAACGGGCATATTTGCTGTAGACAGCAGGGAGTGTGTGGAACACTGTGTGTGCAATGCACTTAGGTTTTAACTTTACAACTTATACTCATTAGTTAGAGCATTTAGAGAATATGTTTAAAACTGTATTCTTTTTTTTTAAAACAAAATGTTATTTGCACGAAAATTAATGTTTGTAGAGTCCCCTGCAGCCTACTTCCGGCCTGACTGCTCTTGCTGCACTGCCTCTGCTCCCGTCCCTCTACCCAGCATCCTCCAATGACAGAGGCCTTCTGTCTCTAAGCTGGAGCGATCTCATTGGCAGAGATCTATATCTAGCCAATTAGACCACTCCAGCTTTGAGACAGAAAGCCTCCATCATCGGAGGATTCTGGGTAGAAGGAGGAGAACAGAGGCAGTACGGCAATCTGAGGTAAGAGCAGTCTGAAGGAAGTAGGCTGCAGGGGACTCTATAAACAATAATTTTCGAGCAAATAACATTTTGTTTAAAAAAAAAATACAGTTTTAAACATATTCTCTAAATGCTCTAATTAATGTGCATAAGTTGTAAAGGGGTGATAGATGCTCTTTAACGCACTCAGTGACAGGTGTGCTAGCTGCTGGAGATAGCCGTGGTGTGTCTAGAAGACTGCGCATGCACACTGACCATATGAACTTACGTTTGAGCAGTAAATCTACTTTTAGTTGTTTTTTGTTTTATTTTAATTACTGTACAATCTCAGGTAAAATATGCACAATTTTGCACCTTTTCACCTTATGTGAAGCGGGGTGTGTGTATTATACACAAAAGAAAATAATTATATTCTTATGTCTGCTCCCCTGATCCCTCCACCCACCTCCATGTGCTCCCATCTTCCCCTCTGGAGGCATCCAGGATATCTACTCGATGAGTGGCATGCTTGCACTTGCACTTGCTGCCTGCTTCCAGCATTGCCCTGTGACGACCTGTTAATTCAAGCTAATGGTGATGCCCCTTGAGGACCTGAAGGTCCTCGCAAGGTACTACGTAAATGCAATGCATAGAACTCTGCGCAATGGATCTATGGTAGTCCCATGCTAAGACCTTCAGGTCCTCAAAGAGCAATACCATTAGCTTTACAGGTCCTCATAGGGGGACACAGGAAGCAGCAGGCAAATGCAAGCATGCCACCCACTGAGCAGATATCCCAGATGCCTCCAGGAGGGGGTAAGAGGAGGAAGATGAGAGCATTTTGAGGTGGGTGAAGGTTGGGAAGGAGACACATTTATTTTAGTGGGTAGAGGGGGAAAACAAGGGTGCATATTATACATTTACACATTCGTATTATACACAGGTGCGCATTATACCTGCGATTTTACACTAACACACAGACATAGTTGCTGGAGTTAGCAGTGGGTTATCTGGAACACTGAGCTTGCACACTGTCTATGTGCACTTAAAGTGATAGTAATGGTGCTATAAAAGTTGATCCCGAGTCTTCTGTATGTTATAAATAACCTATTACACTATGTCTCATACCTTACATCTGTGTAATTTAAAAGTGAGAGATAAAGATTCCCCCGCCCGCCCCTTTCTGTCCGCCTCCCACCAAATCTGTAATCAGATCGTGCAACTTGACGGCTGCAGCGAGGGACAAACTTCCGTAAGTAAGTAATTAAAAGGGAAATCCTGCCCCTGTGACGAAGGAGGGCAGGATTTCCATTTGCTTACTGAAGTTTGTCCCTCGCTGCAGCCGTCCTGACCAGCCTGCAGCTTCTGACGTAGCCAGAAGGTCAGATGGGGGAGCTTTACCTTTTCATAACTACAAACAAACATTTAAGGTATGAGAAATACCGCAATCGGTTACTTCTAACATACAGAAGCAACTTTTAAAGCTCCATTACTATCACTTTAACTTTTATTAGCAAATCTGCTTAAAACATGTTTTAAATAGCACGCACAAAAAAGGCATAGTTGCTGGAGACAGCAGTGGAGTGTCTGGAACACTGAGCATGCACATTGCCTACATGAACTTAAGTTTGAACAGAAAATCTACTTTTCTTTTTTTAAATGAACACACTCAGGAACTGGTATTGTTGCTGGAGACAGCAGTGGTGTGTATGGGACACTGCACGTGCACACTGCCTATGTGTATTTAAATTTGAACAATTAAAAAAAGTAAGAATAATTTTTTTTACATTGTCACATTCAGATGCAGGTGCTCACTAGACTGGACAGTCAGCTATGGATTGGATTGACAGACAATTTTTCTTTGGGTACTGCACTAATCTCTGACTCCTAGTCCCACTCCCTAGCTATTATAATAATTTATTTACTAGCCAACCTAAACCTACATTCTGCTAAACTATCAAACTATCATTACTAAAGGAAGGCAGTAAGGAGAACTAGATATTAACCCTTTGAATGCCAGAGGGGGTATAACTCCTCTTGTACTCAAAAGGTTACAAAAATAAGAGTTAAAAAATAATATATATATTTTGTTAATTGATAAAAATAAACTATTAACATGTTTATTTTTGAAAGCATTCTTACTTTAAAGCAATTTTTCACACTGCCTAACAATTTGCCATATTATATACACACAAACGCACACACATATACACACATACTCATACATACACACATGCATGCACATACACAAACACACAGACACACATACATAAACACACACGTACACACACATACACACACATGCACACACACAAACATATACACATAAATACAGCATTTGTTCACACTGCCTAACACTTTTGCACAATACTGTAGATACACACACATGCACACGCATACACGCACACATACACACATATACTCACATACACATACACACATATACACAAATACACATGCATATGTACATACACACAGACATACACACATGCACATGCATACATACACACATACACACACACATATGCACACGCACATACACACACACACACAAACACATGCATATGTACACACACATGCACACACACCTACACACGTACACGCACACACCTACACACGTACACACACATATACATACACACACACACACACATATATACCCAGACATGCACACACTCATATATACATAGACGCGCACACACAGACACATGCACACACACCTACACAGACACATGCACACACCACCTTTCTTTTGCCTTAGATCATTTCCCTTGGGACTATAGAAAGGTTTCTATGAACTGTGAATCAATGCACTAGAGACCTCTCTAGCATTCAAGGGGTTAATGCACGTTATTTTTTAGCTCACATTCAGAATGTTAACTCTGATTTGTGGCCCTTTGGTGGGATTGAGGACCACATATGTTACTCCAGGGCTAAAGCTCTGAGCAAACCAATCACAATTTATGACAGGAAAACTTATAAAAAGTTGTGTTTTTGTCATTTTTTTTCTCTTTTTTTGTTATTTTTTTGGTTATCCATATAAATGTGGTATCAAAATAAAGCGCTACTTATTCTTAAAAATGGTATATAATTTGTGTAGGTGGAATAAATGAATTAGGGGAAAAATATGGTTGAACAATGGCATACTAGAAAGGCCAAAATTGCTCTTGTACTCTAGTGTCAAAAAAGCCTTGTCACTAAGTGGTTATAAAAAAAAGGAAGCTACCAGGTGACTACATTAATATATATTACTAAAAGAATAATAAAAATATATAATAAAACTACTATTCCTTTAACTCAAGTGTATCAAACTGCATTCCTATGTCTATGTTCTCAAGGATGGCTTTAGCACAGTGTTAATAATGCTGCTCTACATGTACCTATGTGGAAGAGTTTGACCCCATTAGTGCTGTTCAGTAGTGACATTACATCCTCCAGTGATTGGCCAAACCATGTGGGCATCAGCCAATTATGTATGACTGATTATATATATATATATGGCCAAGATCTACATAGGCTGGCCTTGTGACACACCCTCTCCAGGCAGCCAATGAATTGCAGGGGGAACGTAGGACATCAAAGGTAAGCTGTCAGGAAATGGAGCACAGACAAGTCGCCTGTGTGAACAAGGACTTTAAGGTATGAGGGAGTGCACCATTTTGGGATATTTGTGATTTTGCACAGTTGTTGCAGACAAAAGGACTGAACTAATGATTGCAAAACCTGTGGAAAATCAGGAATATCCCCAAATTGTGCACCATCTAAGCCCTTTATGATTGCAGATTGCCACACAAGAGGTTAGTTTCACTGGGTTTAGTTTTCAGTTCCAGCATAGCACATATAATGTGTATCAACAAAATATGTGTTTGTTCAACCTCTGATTAAACTTTGTGCTCTGCATGTTAATCCCCTTTACTGCTTCCAGTTAATCTCTTGATGACAGATTTGTAAGCGTTAAGTTCAATGTTATTTTGTGGCGAGGTCAGTTATGTGTGGGAAACTTTTTGAATCTGAAATATCAAAGCAAAATAACTAGTAGAAAATTAAAGGCACAATAAATTTCATTCTCTTCATTGTCTCTCTCTTTCTCTCTCTTTCTCTCTCTCCCCAAACTACAGTGAAACTAGGATCAACATTTCTGAACATTTACTAATTAACACACACAGAACAGAATACACACACACACACACACATACAAAACAGAATACACACACAGAACAGAATACACACACACACACACACACATACATACAAAACAGAATACACACACACAGAACAGAATACACACACACACACATACAAAACAGAATACACACACACAGAACAGAATACACACACAGACACACACATACAGAACAGAATACACACACACAGAACAGAATACACACACAGACACACATACAGAACAGAATACACACACATACAGAACAGAATACACACACACATACACATACAGAACAGAATACACACACAGACACACATACAGAACAGAATACACACACATACAGAACAGAATACACACACACACACACATACAGAACAGAATACACACACAGACACACATACAGAACAGAATACACACACACATATAGAACAGAATACACACACACACACACACACTTTCAGAACAGAATACACACACATACAGAACAGAATACACACACACATACAGAATAGAATACACACACACACATACAGAACAGAATACACACACACCCTATGAATGTTGCCCTCGTACCTTGGTCCAAGAATTACCATCTTTAATCAGTCCTGGATTTCATGTACACGAGCCTCAAGCTGATCACTGCACATTTTTACCATTGTGCATCTATCTGGTCCTTAACCCCTTAAAGGGTTAGTAATGCCCAAAATAAAGTTGATTCTATATGTTAGGTTTTACAAAAATAAAGTATTTGCAGAAAGTCCTATCTCTCAAACCTCAATGGTTTGAGAGATATCCTCCATTAAAGTTTCCCTCTCCCTCCCCTTCTCCTGACGTCAGCTGTAAGCTGACAGCAGGAGTTCCTGGTCCGGGGACCGACAGGCGGCTCTTCAGTAGAGCCGCAATAGCGTGATTTACAAAGAAATACTTCTTAGGAACGGTCTACAAAGTGTGCTTGCTTTGCAAGCACAATTTTGAGACTGTTCCAAAGAAGTAATTATTTGTAAATTGCACTATTGCGGCTCTACTGAAGATCCTCCTCATGTTGGCCGACACGGATCTTCTTCTGTCAGCTTTACAGCTGACATCAGGAGAAGGGGAACCTTAGCAGAGGATATCTCTCAAACCATAGCGGTTTGAGAGATAGGACTTTTTTCCAAATACTTTATTTTTGTAAAATCAAACAAATAGAATCGACTTTATTATAGACATTACTAACCCTTTAAGGACCAACAGTCCTGGGTTGGTTTCCCTTTAAGGACCAGACTGAAGACTTCAGCTTGCTGGCACACATTAATGATCGCGTATGCGGAGTGTGCTGAATGGGGATCTGATATGACCGATCCAGTATTGGAGAGCAGCAGGAGCGCTGTGAGTAAAACATAGCTGACATGGCAGGACTGTCACCAGTCCTTTAGGCAAGGACAGAAGTGACATTCCTGACACATCACTGGTACTTAACAGATTAAACGGTTAAGTAAGTCAGTGCACACTACCTGCTTCAGATTGAAAAACTGCCAGCAACTGTCATGTCTTCTATGAATGATGAGTTCTGTAGCCTCCAACACTTGACTTCTGAGATAAATTCCCCAACTCCTATGTTATTCTATGGAGCCTATTCACAAAGATCTCTCCAACTCAAAAATGAAGCGCAATATAATAATGTATAAACTGGAGACTAATATCACTAGACTGTATCTAACCTGTATCACAATTTAGCGTATCTCCCTCAGCAGAGTAACCAGGATGTATTTTTCTTGGTAGAGTTTGGTGTTTGCATGGATGGGCCGACGGCATACCCAAATTTAAATTTTAACCCTTTGAGTGCCAGAGGGGGTATCCAATGCATTAATGCATGAATAATGGGAACATCAAAGGAAACTAGCTAACGCTCAGTGTTTGGCACAGTGTCAAACATCAGGAGTGAGCTAACAACAGTCCCCCTCCTCCACCTCCCAAACACTAACCCCACCCCTGGCCCTACACTACACCTAACATTAACAATAACATTTAAAAATACTAGCCCTAAAACTATCCCATGATCTATACCCCCATAGCTGTAACACTTACCTGGAAGTTCAAAGTCTAGCGCAAGCCATTTACTAGGGTGAGTTGTTATTGTCCTTTGAATTCCAGAGAGGCACACAAAGGGTTAACCTTATAATTTAGCAGCTCACACGGGGTCCTCACGGCACATTGCAAATTACAGCAAGGCCATTAAAAGGTGTTATTCCCAGCAGATCTGAAATGTTACACAGTGAAGAGGTTTGGACATGGGTGTCAAGTAATACTGTGAGTGGGTGGGTTTGTGAACAAGATATTTGTGTGTGTGTGTGTTACTGTAATTAACGTGAGTATAGGGTACAGATCAGCATTAACTATGTGTGTATATGTGTAATACTGACAGCATTTGGGGTAGATCAGTTGTGTGTGTGTGCTCGAGTAATAGTGCGATTAGTCAAGTGGGATATAGATTGCTAGTGGCTGTGTTTTGATTATTGGGCTATAGATCAGGATAACCAGTGTGTAATAGTGTGAGTATTGGAATATATCACAGAATTACGTGCGTATGTTTGTGTGTGCAGTCGTATGAGTATTTGGGTAGATCGGTGTGCAATATAGGTCAATCTGTATAAAAGACACAGCTGGCACTGCAGACTGGCATGGGGACACATATGTACTGGGTGAGGGGCCAGCCAGAGGATCAGACTATAAGTGTAAAACTTGTAATTGTGCAAATTTTTTCCACTGGTATTAGTAGTTTCTTGCTATAATTCTCATTTGATAGATGTTGGCAGACAATTTAATCATAATGATTTCAAACGTTTAATTTCTCATAACGTTACTATTTTTAACTGTTTACATTACGGTACATCAAAAGGCGTATTGTGCGCCTTACTTTACTCCGTTGCGGGGACTTAGCACTTCGTGACTTAATTGAACTCACATCCATTTCTAATTGCATATAAACAAATGTTTTATAGTCTGTGTTATTGAAGCTATTCTTAAATAATATAGTCATTCATGAGCCCATGATAATGGATCGTGGAGAGAAGAAGAACGTTAAGAAAAGAAAATATAGTGACAATTTTTTGAAGTATAAAGAAAAATGTCCCAAATAGATGAATGGGATGGTGTTATAATAAAAAAGGTCACACTGTATATCTTATTCACCCAATTTAGACAGTACCTTGATCTTATAGTATTCCATATACCAGCTGGCTAGTTTGCAGATAGCACGCCTTAAGCAGGCAGAGGTGTATGGATCAGCTCCGAAGATAGGAATGTCCAATCTCCTCCTGTTTCTTGTAACAGGTGTAAATATCAAATCCAGATGATGTAAATAAGGTTAATGCAATGAAGACTCCGTTTCCAACGCGTTTCGTGTCTAGATGATACTTCCTCAGGGATAGGTAGCAAAACTATCTTCGGAGCTGTTCATACACCTCTGCCCGCTTAAGGTGTCAGTGGTGTGCATTAATAGATGCTAATATACAGAAGACAGGATAGGATAAGGAGAGCATCCTTGCTCCGAACACAATACCAAGCAAGGCAAAGTATATCAGCATTTAAATATATTGGCCAGCAAGTCTCTGCCTGCGAGAGGAGGATTCAACATGGCAACATATATTGGAGCTACCCCTACTGACAGATGGGAGAGAAGTTATATGATTCAGAGCCTATTCATGCTATCTGCAAACTAGCCAGCTGGTGTATGGAATACTAAAAGATCCAGGTACTGTCTAATTTGACCGAATAAGATATACAGTGTGCCCTTTTTAATTATAACGCTATCCCATTCAGCTATTTGGGACATTTTTCTTTTTAACATCTATCCCGATTTATTATTCCCTACAATGCTATATGGTACCTATAGTACGTAAGAGGCAGTTGTTTTTGTACCGGAGACTCCTATTATTAGGTGTACATCTTTGTATTTTATATTGTGTATAATAAGACTAGTATTTTGTTCAGAGTTATCTGTTCTCTCCTATATTTTGGTTTTTCATCATTATGATTGATCCCAATTACAAGTTCATCAAAAAGTTATTTTCTGCCAGTCCAAATTAACATGAGAATGTCAATAAGACACATCCATAAACTTAAGAATTCTGTGTATCTGTTCATCCCTTCAGAGAAAATGAATGTTTCCACCACCCTAAATGTATATTCACATATGTGGGAGCACAAGAGCTCCCCATAGCTGTTCCTTGTATCTGGTGGAAGAATTTTCCATCAAAGATAAAATAATTCCATGTTAATACAAATTTCAGAAGGGATGTAACAAATATGAACACTATTGAATTCCTTTTGTGTCAAGAAATTTCTCTGTTGCTTTAATTCCTATCTCATGGACAACGCTCATATATAAAGAGTCCGTATCTAAACTGTCTAGAAAGTCAGTTTTTGCCAGTGTTATGCCTTCAATTATTTTTATTGCATCTATGGAATCTCTTATATAAGATGGTAAACTCAAAACAAAAGGACGTAAAATAGTATCTACATATATGCTACAGGATTCAGCTAAACTCCCTATGCTCAATGCTACAGGTCGTCCGGCTGGATTAGAAAGATTTTTGTGTCCTTTACTTATTGTGTAAAATGTTGATATTGTTGGATCTTTAGTATAAAGAAAATCATATTCAAGTTTATTTATTTTTTTATTATTTATTTTTCTTCTAGTCCTTCATCCAATATCTGTTTCAGCTCAACCTGAAATTTTACTGTTGGATCAGCACCTAGGAATGGATTCTATTACAGGTGCTAGCTAACTTTATCACTGATTTTATCTCCAGTTTTCCCCATAATCTTCAGCAGGAAAATGTTTGATAAAACGGGTGTTAACATTTATCTTCTGCAATAGAATCTAGCCCTTAATCTTTTATAGCACTGAACATTATTCAATTGTCTATTACATCCATTGACATATAATTCTGTTGTCATCACTACAATGTTTCCTCCTTTATCAGAAGGTTTGATTATTAGATTAGAATATGTGTATAATTCTTTCAATGCCTGTCTTTCTTTATATGTGATATTATTGTTTGTTTTGCATTGCCAATGCTGCTTTTAGACAATTGTTCAAGATCTTTTGTCACTTGGTCAATAAAAACCTCTACTTGTAGAGATATAATGAATTGCAGAGTAAACTTTTTGTTCCTTTTCAGATCTGTGAAAGAACCTGATATTTGACTATTTTCTGTCGTATTGTCTTCAAGTAAATCCAGTAAATTCTCAAGATTGTCATGATCTTTTCTAGTCAATTTGCCCTCTTTGTTGTTGTAGGAAAAAATTGTGGAATATTGATTTTCTTGCAAAGACATTAATATTTTTGCACATTTTATTGGTGGGTACGAAAGAGGAAAGTTAGAAAGATTTATTATTTAGAGATTATCCTTCTTTAAATTCTCATGCCCCTGTACCCCCAGACATTCTTGTCTCTTAAAGGGATAGTAATGTTTCATAATAAAAGCAGCTCTAATTAATCATCATAGTATTTGGACTTTGGAGAGTGTTATTTCAATTCTGTCAGAGTTGTAGTTCAAGAGTAATTCAATGACAAAGTCTCCCCCTCCTGCCCATTTTACTGATGTAACACTGTTCAGCCAGAGCAGAAGGGAGGTGCCCAGGTAGACTGCAGAGAGGGACAATCTTCAATTAAGATAAAGGAAAAAGCTGAAAAACTTGTCAAGGGGGGCAGGGCTTTCATTGTTCTCATAGGAAGAAGATTGTCCCCTCCTGTTATCTGTCTCGTCTATGGACTGCATTCCACATCTGAGAAGAGATGGCTTACACTAGGTAGAAAGAATGGGGAAGGGGAACTTTGCTTGTGAATATCTCTCAAACCATAAAGGTTTGAGAAATAAGACTTATATCGTTCTTCATGTTTTTTTAATGCCTACAAAATAGAATAAAGATAAAACGAAGTATTACTATCCCTTTAAGTCCAAAGTAGGGTCAGGAAGGGGGTGCCAGTGACTCTTTCTAATCAGGGTCCACAGACGAAAACTAAATAGTAAACTTAATATGACAGGTTTCCTCTCTGGACTGTTAGACTTCACTAAGTGGCAAAGTGAAGCGGGGAACATATTTGTTGTAAATGAAGTGGTTAACAATAGTGATACAGATGATAATCTCAATAATATCTTTAAAGAATTAACTAAATCCATGTGTAGGTAAGCTCGATTGTGGTGGGACATTATTACTACAACAATCAAATAGCCTCACGTGGATTGCAGATAAGCCTCATTCCAGCATCACATCTAATGGATGAGGCTTTCCTGAAGCATTAGAAAGAAATATTAAGTAAATGTTCACTAGGACTGATCCAGTTGATTATAGATAAAGAAGAAGAAACTTTGGAACAAGCCAATTTAGAAATAATGAGAAGTTGAAGGAGGCTTTAAATAAAAAATCAGACCCACAATTCATCCATCTTGAATCTGCTCCAGGATACGCTCTAGCATATCTAAGGTGGAGTTCCACCTGGTCCCAAAATCTTGTTTTAGGTGAATGTCACAGGAACCACCGGGCCCCTGGCTCCTGGAGGGGCCTGAGGGCCAGCCTCCTGTCCACAGACTATGGACCTAGTCCTGGAACAGGGTATGGCCTCCCCATCAGACTAATCTCTGCCCTGATTGCCCCTTGCCATGGAGGATCTTTTAGCAGCCCCCCAGTCCCCTCTTGGGGCTAAGTCACCCTGTACTTATTGGGGGTACAGGGTGACCAAGAAACCCAGTGAACATTCTGCCCAGCCTGGTCAAAGGATATCAGACTTCCCAAAAGAATAATATGTTAATGATGTTTCAGAACCTCATCCTGTTTTGTGTATTCTGGTCCCTCTGTTACACTTGTACCCAGCCCTATTCCTTTGTCCCATTGTATAGTGAACTCACTCAGGTCTGGCCTATTGTATCTTGTTGTCACCTACCCAATGTCTCATCACACCGTGTGTTGACACTCCCCTTGTGTTCAGTGTACTGCATGTTTATACTGAAACCACCCTCCACCCATTGACCCTTTTGTAAAGATGCATATTACCACTTTACCATTGTGTGTTTTGTTCAGCCCACCATTGTATAGCCCCTCCACCCCTCTTGGCCTTTTGTGTTAACCTGTATAAATATGTGTGTCTTGGTTCCAATAAAGGAGTTCTTGTTTTAACCTACACAAGTGTTGTCTGGTGAGGTTAAGCTGCTGGTATGCTGGGAGAGTTCTTGTTATCCTGACACTAGTCCTGCCTGGCGATTGGGATACCTTGGGAGAAGTTGGTGGAGTTTTCCTGTTCCAGAGCGAGGGAAGAGGCGACAAACGGAGTCACCCAAGGCTGGGTGGCAGCGGTATCCGTTACATTGGTTGGCAGCGGTGGGATGCTTCCCAGTTGGTGTTTGGAACATACAAACCACCACCAGGATTGTTTCACCTGAAACAGATAAAGCCAAGGAACCTAACTGAGACCAGCATCCAGGGGGAGATATAGCCACCTGGCTTGACCCCGGTCTTAGCAACACTGAAACCAGCATCCAGGGGGAGATATAGCCGCAGGGCTTGACCCCAGGTTTCAGCAACAGTTCATGGGAGACCGATGAAGCAGCTCTCCACCAGCAGGCGCCAAGCGGTCAGACACGGAGATGGAGGCTATGCTTTGCCAAGCCCTATCCGGCTATGAACAACAGCGGGCCACACTGGAGGCAGAGGGACACTCCTTCTCCTCCGAGGGCTTCATCCCTTATGCAGAGAGGCATGAGAGCGAGACACAGCAGTGGAGCCCCTGCATCCTTGGGCCGAGTTCGGACCCCCAGACAAGCGAGGTACTGGCATCCTGGATCGGAGATGTCATTTGCCTGGATCTCCAGTATGGGGCTTTCTGCGACAGGACCGGATTTGAGTGGTTCGGGTTCCCCAAAACTCCTCTCCCGTGCAGCGGCTTCGCCTACAGGGGTCCCAGCTCGTTGTGGCATGCCAGGGCTGAGGAGCCGGACTTTGGCAGTCGCAGGGAAAGCCGGTTCTGGGAGATCCGCGACAGGCGAGCCATGCAGCTGGGGGTGTCAGAAATACCCGAGGTATGGAGAGAGCTGGAGGATCTTGTAACCCAGGAGTGGGGACTGGAGATGGAGTGTAGGGATCTCCAGGAAGAGGTGGCGCACACCTATCCCCCACAGCAGCGTTGTATGGACGTGGAAGGTGCAGTGGATGAGAATGCGGTCGCCACAAGCACCTTGTCCGTGGAAGAGGGGGCTCTTCCTGAGGCTGACTTCAGCGACCTGTTATGGTCTAGTCAGCGGGTAGCAGGCGAAGCTGCGGCCACCGCTAACCCGTTTGGTATGGATGTCCCCACAGCAGAGAGGTGCTGTATTTCGGGAGTGGATGCGATTGGTGTCACTCCCCAGCGGCTGTTTGTATTACAGGGAGAGGAGGTAGCTGACCCCTCTCCCCAGCGGCAGATGTCTGATGGAACTGGGGGTGTCGTGGCTGAGATTGCGGTCATCACCAGCGCCCCTACACTTGCCCTGGAGAGTGGGACAACTGTCCTCTCCAGCGACTTTGCTACCCCAGCCTTGGAGAGTGGGACAACTGTCCTCTCCAAGGCCCTTCTTGCCCCTACCCTTGCCCTGGAGAGTGGAACCACTGTCCTCTCCAGAGGCCTTGTTGCCCCTACCCCTGCCCTGGAGAGTGGGACCACTGTCCTCTCCATCGACTTTACTACCCCAGCCGTGGAGAGTGGGACAACTGCCCTCTCCAGCGACTTTGCTACCCCAGCCCTGGAGAGTGGGACGAACGTGCTCTCCAAGGGCCTTGTTGCCCCTGCCCTGGGGAGTGGGATTGAGGTCCTCCCCAGTGGCTCTGCCACCTTTACCCTGGAGAGTGAGACCACTGTCCTCTCCAGAGGCCTTGTTGCCCTTTCCCTGGAGTGTGGGATCACTGTCCTCTCCAAGAGCCTTGTTGTCCCTGCCCTGGTGGGTGGGGTTGAGATCCGTCCCAGTGGAGCCGTTACCCCTCCCGTGGTGAGTAGGGCCAGAGTCCTTCCCAGCGACGTTGTTACCCCTACCCTGGGGTATGGGACTGCGGGTCTCAACAGCCCCCAATCAGCCGACTTAAAGTTCCCCCCGCAGAACAGAATACAGTACCGGCGGAGTGAGAGACAGACCCAGAGGATTGTATGGGATATGAGAATGACTGAGGACTCAACTAACCTGTTGGCAGACCCGGTAAGGGTCTGGCCCCAGGTTAGTCTTATTTGGAAGGGGGGGAAATGTCATAGGAACCACCGGGCCCCTGGCTCCTGGAGGGGCCTGAGGTCCAGCCTCCTGTCCACAGACTATGGACCTAGTCCTGGAACAGGGTATGGCCTCCCCATCAGACTAATCTCTGCCCTGATTGCCCCTTGCCATGGAGGATCTTTTAGCAGCCCCCCAGTCTCCTCTTGGGGCTAAGTCACCCTGTACTTATTGGGGGTACAGGGTGACCAAGAAACCCAGTGAACATTCTGCCCAGCCTGGTCAAAGGATATCAGACTTCCCAAAAGAATAATATGTTAATGATGTTTCAGAACCTCATCCTGTTTTGTGTATTCTGGTCCCTCTGTTACACTTGTACCCAGCCCTATTCCTTTGTCCCATTGTATAGTGAACTCACTCAGGTCTGGCCTATTGTATCTTGTTGTCACCTACCCAATGTCTCATCACACCGTGTGTTGACACTCCCCTTGTGTTCAGTGTACTGCATGTTTATACTGAAACCACCCTCCACCCATTGACCCTTTTGTAAAGATGCATATTACCACTTTACCATTGTGTGTTTTGTTCAGCCCACCATTGTATAGCCCCTCCACCCCTCTTGGCCTTTTGTGTTAACCTGTATAAATATGTGTGTCTTGGTTCCAATAAAGGAGTTCTTGTTTTAACCTACACAAGTGTTGTCTGGTGAGGTTAAGCTGCTGGTATGCTGGGAGAGTTCTTGTTATCCTGACACTAGTCCTGCCTGGCGATTGGGATACCTTGGGAGAAGTTGGTGGAGTTTTCCTGTTCCAGAGCGAGGGAAGCGGCGACAAACGGAGTCACCCAAGGCTGGGTGGCAGCGGTATCCGTTACAGTGGTGCTCTGGGTGGTCTGCCTTTTTCTGTTCCTCCCTGAGGAGCTGGCTATCTTTGATGCTCCGAAGGAAGTGGCCAGCAATTTGTTGGAATGACTCCAGAAGTGCTGGCAACCTTCCAGTGTTACTGCCATCCTCGAAAGCAGACTTCACTACTAGATCCTTGATCATGTCAGCTGCACCATCAGTAACCACAAACCCCATTTGAGCCTGTGTGCTTGCCTGCTCCCCTAGCCACTGCACCATCATGTTCTGCAGTGCTTTGTGAATGTTATCTGAGGTGTGCTGCTGATCCATTACCTCAGCATGAGGAGGAAAGAGTGGTGCCCTGTCTGCTTTGCTACTGAACCCAAACTTCTTGTTGCTATTGGTGTGTCTTGCAACACATTGGGCTGCCACCAATGCACCGTCAACGACAGGAAGCCATGCTGGACACTTGGAGCACTCCGTAAGTCAGTGGTAAAGAGCACTGACTGGCCACCAGCCTTTCTTAGCAGGTCCTTCAAAAGCCCGATGCATGACTGGTACAGTGAGGGCAATATAGTTCTACTAAATGTGGTGCGGGATGGAATTTTATATCGGGTGTGACAGCCTCCATAAGTTGCTGGAAGGGCTCCCCGTCCACCAAATTAAAAGTAGCACCCCCAAGGGCTATGAGCTGTGCAATAAGGTGTGAAATTTTCCTGGCCTGCTGTCTGCACATCCCCTTGGAATGAAACCCACAAAAATCTTCCAGTGTGGCCTGTACTGACTTTGGGATGGGCTGTGACTGTCTGCTGCTTTTATTAGGATCAGATGTGGCATTATTCCCATGTCCTTTCTCCTGCCTACTGGTGGTGAGTGTAAGACTGGCAAATGTAGTAGTGCCACCACGTTCTGCACTCATCAACACTGACTTGTGGTAGTGGTTCAGGTGTTGGTTCATCCTGGATATGCTCTCAGTGTCAGTAACAGTGGTGGCAGGAGAAATTTTCTCCAAATACTCCGAAAATTCAAGTTTGGGCTGCTTACATGGACATTTGCTGTAAAAATCCCGCTTTGATACTGCCCACGGTTTGTGACAAGTAGTGTTCATGTTCAACACGCTAGGTGTCCCCAGGTTTATAGAACTGGCTGTAGCGGAGGTGGTGACGGAACTGGCAGTGGCACTAGTCATTGTGCAGGTGGTTCTGGGGGGATCATCACAAAACAGCTGATGAGAGACGGGTGACGCAGCGTTGTAGTCTTAGAGGAGGAACTGGACCTCTCTACCCTGCTAGTAGAGGTAGAATGACCTGCAGTTCTCTTCTTCTTTCTAGTTTTTGGTTTGGACTGCTGCTGCTGACTCTGACTAGGATTACTCAAAGTACTCTTCTTTCCCCGCTTGCTGCTGCTAGCTCTGCTTGAAGGCAACTGCACCGTGGTGGTGTTGGTGGTTGCTGGATCACTGCAGCTAGTACCAGGACAAGGAACATCAGGTTGTTCATGAGGACTCAAATCCATTATGGATAGGTAGGTAGTGAACTATTATAATTTTAGAATTTTAAAACCTGCCCACACGACAACTGTGACACTGGCTGTGTGAATGAAAATTATTCAAACAAATAACTTGTATTTTTTCGGCGTATTGTCGCCGAATTTCCAAAAGTTTCGCAAACTTTTGGAGCAGGGGCTGATTCCATGGATGGATGGTACACCAGCCACTATTTGCAGGATACATATGTGAACCAAATATGAACCACTGTAGTCTGGTCAACAACAGGCCATGAATGATAGATATCTATGATTGAGTACGGCTGCCTCACTCAGGCCTCAATCAAAGATATCCTTCAATACTGGCTTGATTGTTTCCCTTCAGGATTCAACTGGAACAGACCTCATGGACAGGATCCTGTCAAGTACATCAATCTCTGATTGCCAGGGTGGTATCCAATGCATCACAATGCAATGAATAGGATACCATCATGACAACCAGACAGTGACATGTAAAATCTGACAAAATCTTGCATTGTATGTGATAAACTGATAACATAGGGATGAATACCACTTGAATCCCATTGCAGATCTGTTCAAAAAAGATATGTACACAAAGAAAAACGGCCAGATATGTATGTGGATAGGTACCTTTCAAATGGGTACAAATATGTCCCAACAAGATGTGAACCCAGAAATCAGTTCAGTACGTGTGATTGCCTTACTGGCCATATATGTGCACTCATCACAAACTAACTCTTATTAATATCATCAGAATACACATACCTAGTATATTCCACCTTACTTAGATGGGTGCACATATATAGGCAATAAGACAAGCACATGTACTGAAGGGATCTCTGGGTTCATATCTAGTAAGGATATGTTTGTACCCATATGAAAGGCACATATCCAAATACATATCAGACATATTCCTTTCTGTGTCCCTTGCACTGGATGGCAATAGTTAATTTCACCTTGATGTACTATTGTAGGCATTGTAAAAAGATGTGTATCAATGTTAGTCCTATCCCTACTACCCTCATGGTTAGACAGATATTGCTCTATGTGACAGCTGGAGATATCAGTCATTTGACCACACGGAGGCTCTTCAGCAGAGCCAAAATTGTCAAACCATGAGGGTAGGAGGGATAGGACTAACATCGATACACATCTTTTTACAATGCCTATAATATTACATCAAGGTGAAATTAACCATTGCCATCCCGTTAAAGGGATAGTAATACTCAAAAAATATATGTTGTAGGGTTTATCCCCCGAGTAAAACAATGGTATCCCCACTGCTGAAAGGTGTTGTATTCAAAAAGTCTCACAGCTCAAACTTGAATATTTCAGGGGCAATATCCCAGTGGCCTGAAATTGTACAGTGGTTCTGTTGCTACACCATCCAGTGGACAGCTCTGGTCCCGGGACCATGAATCTACATAGGATGATGTAGCAACAGCGCCAATGTACAATTTCAGGCCACTGGAATATTGCACCAAAGGAATTCAACTTTGAGCTGTGATACGGTTTGAATGAAACATACTTCAGCAGTGAGAGTACCCTTGTTTTACTCGGGGATAAACCCTACAACATATATTTTTCTTTACATATTTTAAGTATTGATATCACTTTAATCCTATCATGGCTATGTTTACTAATCACACAATCTCATTTTTCACACAGCTTACGGGCCTCCACAACAGCAGGAGCCAGTGGAAGAGGCTACCTCACCACCCAGTGAGGAGTATACAGAGGAGGGGACCAGCCGCTTGCCACCGTACTCACCACCCACACCTCCTCCACAGCTCTCTGCTACCCAACTGGCTGCACCTCCACAAGCTGTTACCCAGTTGGCTGCATCTCCACCGGCTGTTACCCAACTGGCTGATCCCCAACTGGCTGCTCTACCCCAGTAGAGCAGCTGGATGCAACAGGAGGAGAGGTGGATGTATCCCACCACCTCCAGGAGCCACTACCCTCCAGCAGCAGCACCACCACCACCACCAGGGAGGCAATGGCTGCCAGGGACTGTGTCCACTACCATATGTGTGCCTTATTCCACCCAGATGGACCTACCCTCCTGATGGCTCCCCAGCATAGCCCCAGGTATGATCCAAGATGGGGGCCAAGCACATACCAGTGGCCAAGATATGACCCTTGGCCACTTGACTACCAACCCCTGGGCCTGAATGGGGGACCCCAGCACCCTCTACCAAGGGAAATATTCACTCCACCACCAGGACAGACATCATTGGGCAGCAGTGATTAATTTGATGTGGTGGGCATATGCCCATCATCTGCACCAGCCACTCCAACAGCTGTCACAGCAGCAGCAGCAGCAGCCACAGCACATTCAACAGCAGCAGAGGACACAGCACACACAGCAGCTGAGGACACAGCAGCAGCTCAGGGCACAGCAGCTGAGGACACAGCAGCACCTCAGGACACAGCAGCAGCACAGTCACTGGGCACATCCACCTCCAGCACTGCATGCCCCACGGGGATGGAGGAGGAGTGCATGGCCCTACAGAGGCGACTACTCCGGTCAAGCCGCAGTACAGAGTTGAATATATCAAGGAGCCAGAGGGAATCCCGGAGGAACACCTCCAGGATAGAGGCAAGGATCCATGCCCTGGAGTCGGAGGTGATAAGGCTCAACACACAACTCCATCAGCACCACACCGGGATGATGGACATGTTTGCACAGGTGCTGGTGGAGTTGAGAGAACAGAACCGCAAGGAGAACCTGCATGTAGAGAGGGAACTGCGTTCCACAGAGGGGTCCACTGCACCCAACACTCCCTCCAGTGTGACCCCTGGAGCCACACCTAGGGGGGCAAAGGGTGGCCAGGCAATCAGCCAGGGCATCCACCTCTGGCACCCAGTTGAAAACCCCCCCACAAAAAAAAGAAGAAATAAAATGCCCAACTTGTTCTCTTCCCCCTTAATAAAAAAATATTGTGTTGTTGAATCCTGTCTGATCTGCTTTGTATTCAGTTATAGATTGGGTGGCAGAGTTGTCTCCAATGCATTGCCAAGCAATGCAGTGAACACAACTTCTGCCTAGGTAAAATGTTTGTGGGATGTTACAACATTGGTTCACACACACAGACATACTGTTGTCCAAATTCATCTGGCAATCCATCCCTGGAGCCATATAACACGACAGTGTTATATGGCCATGATGTTGGTTGAATTTGGACAAAACATACCCCTTAGCACAACAACTGGTGCAACACTGAACATTCGTCTGCATCAATTGTTGTGTTTAAGGGGTTAACCAAACAAACAACTATGTGACTTAGCAGAGAAATAACAAGCAGGACAGATGGAACATGCAGCAAAATAGTATATGATTCAAAGTCTTATTGTGCAACTGACTTACTGGCGAACACAATGTTCACCCTAGGATTTTAATGTGTGTGCTACACATTGTAATCCTAGGGTGAGCATTGTGTTCTCCAGTAAGTCAGTTTCACAATAAGACTTTGAATCACAGCCTGACTTACTGGATAACCCAATGATTTTCCTAAGATTTCAATGTGTAGCACACACATTGAAACCTTAGGCTGAGCATTGGGTTATGTATTAAGTTGTGTTGTTCTTTTACTAAGGTTGTAACACACTTCACCAATGATAACACTTGTCCACTTTGTCTGGTTGTTTGTTGATGTAGCCCATGTACTGAGATATGTCAAACTAAAGCAATATCAGGACATTGATTATATTGAGCAACACACAAACCATGGACATGAAATCACTGTGGAAGTATGTCCCCTGTATCACCTCTTCATCACTCCCAACACACATTATCATTGCCATCATCTGTTTGCATGAATACATCACAGAGTCCACTCACGGCCAAACAAGTAGTGGACTCCTGTGATGTGGGTCATGCCTTCCCATGTATGAGCGATACTCTAGCCTTGAGTGTGTTTCCACATTGAGACATGCCTAATCCAACATTTATTCATACAGACACAGATAGAATAGTGATGGTTCTCCTTTATTGTGTCTCAAACTACAGTAAAACATACATGTGTTTTCTGGGTATATTGCCAATATATGCAATGAACACTTGTATGAGCACATGAAAGGTACATTTAAAATGAATATGAATACCTTAGAAACACTACTGAACTGCCCATGTGTTGTCCACAAGGTTTGTTAGCTCTGCAGATGAGCATTCTTATTGTACGAGTTTGATACCTGGATGTTAGTACACACATGAATTTGTGTCTTCTTGTGTGGATATGCGAATGTTCCAGTAGAGGTTGCTGTGAACATCAGGTCAAACATGCATCACCAACACAATAACTGGAAACATCAAGAAGTGAGCTCCATGGAAGTGTTGTCACAGCTTCAGTCCAGTCACATGGAAACTTCTCTGTTTAAGGATGGATCATGCTATGGATGCCTGTGGGACAAGAGGACAGGATTTGGAGCAGCAGCCTCGAACTGATCTTCATGTAACAACTTCCACATCATTATCCCCTTAATCTTTTCCGTTACAGGGGAGTACACAAACCATTGGTTTGTAATGTGTTGTGTACTCGTCTGTAACCCATTATGGAGAGAACTAAGGGGATGTCAACCAGCCCTAGGGATATGTGACCATGACATGTATACACACACATCAACAAATATGTCCTAATAGCTCCATGAAACAAATACATTTGGACTGTCTCTGTGAGAATGACAGTGGCAGGCCAAATGGACATATTTGTTGATGTGTGTATTTATGTCAGGGACACACACATCACTGCACACACACAGGTCAGCATGGTGTCCCTTGAGATCTGATCCACATTTCATGACCTCTATGTTGTGTACCAATACCACTGTTGATCCATCCCTCTGCTGCTCTTCTCAGCTCTAGCAAAGTACAGATCCCATGTTGACTCCAATGGCCCTTTAACCCCTGATGGGACAGAGTGTTATCCAATGCACTGCATTGGATAACACTCTTTCGCTACAAGGTTACCATGGTTGCTCTGGCTATGATCATGGCAAATCACGTTAGTTGCTGTCAATTAAGCCCTGGAAGATGCTGAACGTGGGTTATGTGTTGTACCTTGGTTCTCATGGGGGTGTGCGTGATATCCTTGAGGTATCTATGTCAACGTGGAGAAGGGAATAGAAGATGGTTATGGAATCCCCACACACAATATGCCAAGTTCATGGTATGGATGATATTTGGGGCCATACTGCTGCCAGTGCAGTGCTGTGTCAATGATCCTGTGGGGTGAAACAGAACATCATGTGTGGTGTGGTTAGTGTGTTGGCACCAATTAACAGGACTGATGGAGGACTTGCATGGATTGTTTGAATGCCTATGTTATACTCACAGCTGAAGTGGTCTGTTATGAGCCTGTCTTTGATCTGCGCCCCTCTCAGGGCATCCTCAACATGGCCGATATCCATGGGCATTTCAGGTATGGGGGGGCCTGGATATCATCCACCAGCCTTTTGTCCACTGCGATGTTGTGTGGTATTGCACACGCCATTATGATGTCACACACTTTTCCTGGGGCATACTGCAGTGCTCCCCCCGAGTGGTGCAGACATCGGAATCGAGACTTAAGGAGGCCAAATGTCCACTCAATGGCATTCCTCGTTCTGCCATGAGCCTGGTTGTATCTTTCCTGGGCATCTGATTGGGGATTGTCAACCGGGGTCAGTAGACAGGATTTGCATCCATAGCCGGCATCACCTGTGGAAAGTGAGTGACATGGTGAGACAGGGAGCACATGTTGTGTGAATGATGTTTTGTGTGGTGGAGTCAGGAGTATGGTGAGCAGTGTACACCTGTGGATGTGGTGTGATTTAGTATTGTGAACTCCCCCAGAAGCCATCACCCTGTATAAGTTCCATTCTTGAAATCTCTGTGGACTGAGGAGTTTTGAAGAATCATGAGAGCTGCCAGGATATTTTGCACAGACATTCATAATCCTCATGCTGCTGTCACACACCATCTGCACGTTCACAGAGTGGAAGTTCTTCCTGTTAATGAATACATGTCCAGCACATGCTGGGGCTTTGATACAGACATGGGTGCAATCTGTAGCACCCATGACCCTGGGCATGCCTCCCCTTGCGTAAAAGCCCTGCTTGAGATGTATCCACTCCATGTCGGTGGTGGGGAAATGTATGTAGGTACTGGCCTTGCTTCTGAGGGCTGGCAAGACCTGGGCCAGCACTCTGGAGAATGTGGCTTGTGACATGCCAGATGCATAACCCTCAGTTGGTTGGAAGGCGCCGCTTTCCATGAAGTGTATGGCACACAGGAGTTTTTGCAGGCCAGATAGGGCATGGTTGTGGATGTAGATGGGATCCACCTGATCCTTGATGACCTTATACAAGACAATGATGTTGTGTGGCCTCAACCTGTAGCGATCGATCACCTCATCATCGGTCATTCCAAAGATGGTGGCCCTTGGGCGGTATACCCTAGGCCTTTGTGGTCGTCTATACATCCTCCGCTGCTTAAGGGTCCCTGTGGCAGCTGGGGAGCATCCTGTTGCAGTGGAGCATCCTGTTTCTGCAGCTGTGCATCTGCAGGCAGGTGCTGTCCTCCAGGTGGGGATGGGCTCCTGTGTGGCTCTTGAGCCAGAGCCTCCTCACTCACAACATTTGAAGGCTGTTGATCAGGTGTGCCTGGGGCTTGCTGGTGTTCCCTAGCTCTCGCCCTTGCACACCTTCTCCGCAGTCTTCTCATCAATAAGTATCCCAACATAATTATTGTTCTCTCTCTATCTCTCTCCCTGAGTGGAAAACAAGCCACAATTGAGTTTGGTGAGCTGTCCCTTTAAGTACATGGTAGGGCGTTGTGTAGGTGTGGTGATGAGGTGAATGATGACCAATGGGAAGGTGTTCGTTGTCCAGGTAAGTGTTTGCAGGTGTGTCTGTGTTTTAAAATATGATGTGTTCTGATTGCTGTTTATCTGTCAGTTGTGGTTGTGAAGTTGTGGGGTGCAGGTTGCGTCTGGATCATGTGGTGATGTTGAACATGTGAGCTTGTTTTGTATTGGCAGGTGTCCGTGTTGTGTGATAACCCCCATTATTCTGTGCCATGTTGTGTTGGTGTTTTTTGGAGGTCCATGTCCCTGTGGTGTTGCTTGTTGTTGTGTGTGACAGTGATTTGTGTTGTCTGTCCATGTATTATTTTGGCACTGCACGGGTTCATTTTGCCATTTACATGCTTGTGCGGTATGCGGATTGTCTTTAACGGTGGTTTCTTTTTGACCGTTATGTGTCTAGCGGCTAACAAAACCAGGTCTTAACCGTTAAGTGTATCTTTTTTTTAGCTCATAGCAGTATCGCACTCCTTTAAATAGCTCTGGGGAATCTTGTTCTATGTGACTCAATGCACGTCAGTCTATAGGCTGTAAGGATTTGCAAACTGCCGTTAGCTGTTCATAAGACAGACCTTTGAATAACTTACAACACGTTACCGCATCTGTTAGTGTTATTTTTTGCTAACGGCTGCCTTTAAATCTACCCCTAAAAAGGATATCCCTATGGGACAGTATCTGAAAGTTAGAAACATTGAGGAGTTTAACCCTTTGAGTGCCAGAGGGGTATGGAACGCATTGCTTTGCAATGCGTTCTGTAACCCTCTGGCACTCAAAGGGTTAAAGTAGAGGACATAAAACTTCAATATAGGTTTCTACAGAGAGGCTATGGAAAGAAAACTCTGAAGAAACCATATCAGCATTCCTTAGCAGCTGATAGAAATGAACTATTAAATTCATCTAACAAACAAAAAGACAGTGATTCTATAAGAATTATAGGAACTTATAACTCACAACATGCTCACATTAGAGAAATAATCAAACAACTGACATATCTTGTGGGGTGATGAAGATTTAAATGAAATATTAACAGATCACCCTATTGAGGATATACACAAGGAAAGGGTTAACAGGAGAACCAATTATTTTTGTATATCTCACATAAATAAATAAAAATGGGTAGTTAAATTAATTTGAGATCTTTACACAAACTAGGTATTAACATGCTACTTCACAGTACAAAACTGATTCAAATAATCAATTATGCATATTTGTGCAAATATATATATATAATTTAAGTAAAAATATTATATATATATATATATATATATATATATATATATATATATATATATATATATATAATGTTAATCAGTGTGACAGGAATATAGGTTAACTCAAAATGACTCAAGGATATTTTTCCTAATATGACTTAATCATATGCTAAGATATATTTAAAGAAATTGACATATAGTAAATTAATAACCAATTTCACATAATTATAATTTCTATATGGAAAATCTAGAAATTACACAAACCCTCCTGATTTAACCCTTTGAGTGCCAGAAGGGTATGTCTGGCACTCAAAGAGTTAAAGTAACCCTAATACATAAAATTGATCTTGGGTCATATACACTTAACTCTTTGAGTGCCAGAGAGATATCCAACGTATTGAATGTTTTCACATTTATCTGTATATTATACCTGAAGAATAGACCTAAGAGGTCTTGAAAGCTTGCATCGTAAAGCTGCTTATTTAGCCAATTAGGATATCTATATAACTGCCTCCCAAAGAATAATAGTACATTACTTATTTTCATCTTTCTAGAGCACATTTTTATCTAATACCACCATCTAGTGGTAAATTTATATAAACGCATGCTGTGAAATGTAATTTGGGCCTACAGTGCAGATTACCTTCAGTTCAAAAGGGTCACCAGCTGGGAAAAGAGAGCATCAAAAAGGCTGTTTTTAGCAACTTTTACCATCACATTCTGGCCTATATGTATCCCACATTTTGCAATTCAGGATAGATGAAACATTAAATTAGTATAATGCTACACAATACCAGTTTTCTTCAGCCTTAACCAAAAGTGCACTTATTGTAAACCGGAGACTCACCTCCGAATCTGGGTGCTTCTTCAGCCTTAACCAGAAGTGCACTTATTGTAAACCGGAGACTCACCTCCGAATCTGGGTGCTTCAGCAGCATAAGTCCTCCGACATTCGTACATATGATAAGTCCAAAATTAACTGTCGGGAGCACACTCGGTAGGCACGCCATGCACAATTCAGGCAAACCACTTTTCACTTAAAAACTTTCCGTTTATTCGTAAAATGTATAAAGCAGTTTGCAGACATGGATGAAATGTTACAAGTACATAAGGTTGGTTACTGAACCCTGTGACGCGTTTCGTGCTATTCAGCGCTTAATCATAGACTGGAAGTCACAGTCACAGTTCCCAGTCATCCACTGTCATAGCAGAAGCTCCCACAGCCCCTGTGATGCAATGGGACCCTGTGTCAAACGGGGCCACCTAGTGTTAGGCACTGGTAAGGGGATTCAGGGATGGAGGAATGGATGAATGAGGAAAATGCAGGTTTACTGTATTAAAATCATTAAAGATAAAGTAAGCCTGATCCCCATTTTCTTTGCTCCCAGCCCATCCCTGGTTTTCATACCTGGGAACTCTCAGGGTTTGATTGCAAGACTCAAGGTTTTGACCCAAATTTTCACAGTGAGAGAGCCCTGTGTTATCTCATTTATACCATAAAACTGCTTATTTCATCCCTAATTGCTACTACTTCTACCGGAAGGACAGATGGAGATGCCCTGCTTCTCTTGTGTATGTTCAGGCAGGGAAAATTCTAAGTTACACCATATTAACACCTCAAGGACCCAGGACGTACATATACGTCATGGGAAAGCTTGCAATAAGGACTCATGACGTATATGTACATCATGGAATTCAGGGGGCCCCGAACAGCATCCATTTCATCAAAAAAAAATGCCTGATGGTCCTTAAGTGCCAGACCCGTTGCTGGTCCTTAAGGGGTTATGGGTTCCTTGAGGACTGATATGAACACTACTAGGTTAAAGTAAGCAGGGATATATTGCCTGAAATCTACATTCTGGGGAACTTTATGGGTTTATATTCAAAAGATCTCAGGATCGATTCATTTAGAAAGTTCCCAGCTATGTTGGTGCTCTGTGACCCCAGAGTCACAGTACTGTGATGACGTCAACATAGCTCTCCAATTCATGGGTCAAACATGGTGCTCTGGGCAATGGAAGGGTATGTGTCTAGTGGCTGGAGCTGTTCATCCTTCTTCTCTCTGCAACCTGCCTTTCTCTCACAGAGGTATATGAAGACAATGTATGGAGTGGGTGGGGTAGGAGACATTGAAATGGGGGCTTGCAGGCTAAACAGAGGGTTCCTTATGCTGTATTACAGTTACTAGGAAAAAGCTAACCACTTGTTTATCTGCCACATACTGTACTGGTTCTGCCTTTGCTCAGTGTAGAGGGACATTAGGGCAGCTTCTCCATAGGCATTGTAATGCAGCATACTGAATAATATGCAGATTCAGTGGCAAAAAAAAAATTAAAGCCAAAGTTAAGTTCTTAGTCAAACGCATAACAGCTGTTTAAGTTCTTCAAACTTAAGTCCATGCCCTTTGGTGTTATCAGACATGACAAAACCAATGACATACTGATTACATCACATATGACATCATTAATTACACAATAAATTACAGCATAAATGAATATCAGTGGCATTACTGGTGACATTGACTACCTGACATATCAGTTTTTATATGTCAATGTCAATGCTGGGTACAGTATTGTTACTGAATTAGGATTTTAATATATTTTATGCTGTTTTAGTATAGGTTTTCTAATGGGTAGCAAGGTACAGTGTTGCTAAATAAGTATTTTGTTGACGAATGTGTCCTTCTTTGCAGTGAGAGTGTTAAGTGGGGAAATTCAACCATAATTGCTAGCTTAGCATTACTTTGATGTGTATAGGGGCACTTTTCTGGTACTTGGTAAGTAAATAGTTGTAGAGTTGTACTAGCAGTAGAAGAAGACTTTCATGAAGTATTTATTGATTTCACCGCCATGACGCTGCTGAAGTGTTGGAGTGTCACTCTTTCTGCTTTTTAATTTTGGTGCAATATTAATAATGTATAATAAAGTGCAATTTTAGAGGTTCACTGTTTTGGATTAGTTTTATTACACAATTTTTATGTACAGTGCTAGCAGTGTTAAATGACTTGTCTGTGCAGAATAATGATATTAAATGTGGTAAGGAACTTCTTCTGGTGCAGACAACATTGAGAATTTTGTTGAAGGCCAAGGCAAGACATCACACCCCATCAGTTGTGTACTGTAGAGAGTAAAAACACACACAGTAGTTGAGTAATGTTTAGCAAATGCATAAGCAGGAGGGGGAAAGGTGGAACAATGCTGGGACATGGGAGTAAAGTGGTAGTTCAAAAACTGACTGCAGTAATGGTTGCTGCAGCATGTGCACAAAAGTATGATGATCCTTCTCCTGCCAGGGTGAATACAGTTTGTCAAGGTCCCACCAATCACGCCATGCCAGTCCTCCACTACCATTACCATACACATCTGTCACATTGTAGTTTGTACTTTATTTATTTTTTAATCACTTGACATCATCATGAATACGTGCCAGTGTCACTTAAGCAGGTAGTAAGTGTTATGGGCAAAGACAAACGCACTCTGCATGCTAACACATTTTTCAATGCATATGTTTCTGTAGGACTCACATCTTTGACTTCCAGCTACTTATTCCTCCACTACAGCCCTCAGAAGAAGTAATATTATGCACCATATTAAACATTGGAGAAAATGTGTTAGAATTGGAGAAACATGTATTGGCATAGGAGGAAAAAAATGTGTTGAATAGGCAAAAAATGTGTTAGAATAGGAAAAAAATGTGTTGTAATAATCGAAAAGTAGTACATTTTGCATTGGAGAAAACTTTCACAAAAAAGAGAAAAATCTTAAATTTTTCCAGTGAAAAGTCATGCGCCCATTTCACCCACCCCTACAAACAAGCAATTAGGCTAGATAAAATTGAAAATGAGTAAAGTATGGAAAAAGAGATCAAGAAATATACTAAACAATTTTATAAGTATACAAGTAGAAAAAACAGATTAAGGCTGATTTTAGTTCTCTTAAAATTGAGACAGGTGAATTAATTAATGAGATAAGGCAATTATCTGCTATAGTACTCAATGTCCTGTCTGTAATCCTCTGCTATAGTACTCCATGTCCTGTCTGTAATTCTCTGCTATAGTACTCCATGTCCTGTCTGTAATCCTCTGCTATAGTACTCCATGTCCTGTCTGTAATTCTCTACTATAGTACTCCATGTCCTGTCTGTAATTATCTACTATAGCACTCCATGTCCTGTCTGTAATTCTCTGCTATAACACTCCATGTCCTATCTGTAATTATCTACTATAGCACTCCATGTCCTGTCTGTAATTCTCTGCTATAGTACTCCATGTCCTGTCTGTAATTATCTACTATAGTTCTTCATGTCCTGTCTGTAATTCTCTGCTATAGTACTGCATGTCATGTACATAATTCTCTGCTATAGCACTGCATGTCCTGTCTATAATTCTCTGCTATAGCACTGCATGTCCTGTCTGTAATTCTCTGCTATAGCACTGCATGTCCTGTCTGTAATTCTCTGCTATAGCACTGCATGTCCTGTCTGTAATTCTCTGCTATAGCACCCCATGTCCTGTCTGTAATTCTCTACTATAGCACTGCATGTCCTGTCTATAATTCTCTGCTATAGCATTGCATGTCCTGTATATAATTCTCTGCTATAGTACTCCCTGTCCTGTCTATAATTCTCTGCTATAGTACTCCATGTCCTGTCTGTAATTCTCTGCTATAGTACTCCATGTCCTGTCTGTAATTCTCTACTATAGCACTGCATGTCCTGTCTATAATTCTCTGCTATAGCACTGCATGTCCTATCTGTAATTCTCTACTATAGCACTGCATGTCCTGTCTGTAATTCTCTGCTATAGCACTGCATGTCCTATCTGTAATTCTCTGCTATATCACTCCATGTCCTGTCTGTAATTCTCTACTATAGCACTGCATGTCCTGTATATAATTCTCTGCTATAGTACTCCCTGTCCTGGCTGTAATTCTCTGCTATATCACTCCATGTCCTGTCTGTAATTCTCTGCTATAGCACTGCATGCCCTGTATATAATTCTCTGCTATAGTACTCCATGTCCTGTATGTAATTCTCTGCTATAGTACTCCATGCCCTGTCTGTAATTCTCTGCTATAGCACTGTGTGTCCTGTCTATAATTCTCTGCTATAGTACTCCATATCTTGTCTATAATTATTTGCTATAGCACTGCATGTCCTGTCTATAATTCTCTGCTATAGCACTGCATGTCCTGTCTATAATTCTCTGCTATAGTACTCCATGTCCTGTCTGTAATTCTAGGCTATAGCACTCCATGTCCTGTATATAATTCTCTGCTATAGTACTCCCTGTCCTGTCTGTAATTCTAGGCTATAGCACTCCATGTCCTGTATATAATTCTCTGCTATAGTACTCCATGTCCTGTCTGTAATTCTAGGCTATAGCACTCCATGTCCTGTATATAATTCTCTGCTATAGTACTCCATGTCCTGTCTATAATTCTCTGCTATAGCACTGCATGTCCTGTCTATAATTCTCTGCTATAGCACTGCACGTCCTGTCTATAATTCTCTGCTATAGTACTCCATGTCCTGTCTGTAATTCTTGGCTATAGCACTCCATGTCCTGTATATAATTCTCTGCTATAGTACTCCCTGTCCTGGCTGTAATTCTCTGCTATAGCATTGAATGTCCTGTCTATAATTCTCTGCTATAGCACTGCATGTCCTGTATATTATTCTCTACTGTAGCACTCCATGTCCTCTATATAACTCTCTGCTATAGTCAGGGCCGGATTTATATCTCGGAAGCCTATAGGCACAGAAATCTGAAGCGCCCCCCTCCACTGGCCATCTCCACAATGCTCCAAATCTCCATAATGCCCTCAGATTGCCCCATCATCTCAACATTGCCCCCATCAGCTCCACATTGCCCTCACATTGCCCCCAATCAGCTCCACATTGCACTCATATTGCCCCATCATCTTAACATTGCCCCCATCAACTCCATATTGCCCTCATCAGCTCTACATTGTCCTCACATTGCCCCCCATCAGCTCTACATTGTCCCTATCAGCTCCACATTGCCTCCATCAGCTCTACATTGCCCCCATCAGATCTACATTGCCCCCATAAGCTCCACATTGCCCTCACATTGTTCCCCATCAGCTCTACATTGCCCCCATTAGCTCCACATTGCCCCATCAGCTCTACATTGCCCCCATCAGCTCCACATTGCCCTCATATTGCCCCATCATCTCAACATTGCCCGCATCAAATCCATATTGCCTTCATCAGCTCCACATTGTCCTCACATTGCCGCCCATCAGATCTATATTGCCCCCATCAGCTCCACATTGCCCTCACATTGTTCCCCATCAGCTCTACATTGCCCCCATTAGCTCCACATTGCCCCATCAGCTCTACATTGCCCCCATCAGCTCCACATTGCCCTCATATTGCCCCATCATCTCAACATTGCCCCCATCAGCTCCACATTGCCCTCACACTGCCCCCCATCAGCTCCACATTGCCCCATCAGCTCTACAATTAAGCCTCACATTCTCTCCCCCCCCCATTTCCTACCTCCCTGGTGGTCCAGCGACAGGAGAGATCTGTACTTCTGCACAGACCTGTAGCTGTTGGAGCTCCTGCATGGTCTTCTCTTTAGTAATGCAGAGCTCTGGGAGATGATGTCTGTCTCTATTACTAAAGAGCTGGGGGAGCTCAGCAGATACAGGTCTGTGAGGCACAGACCTTACCATGCGGCGGGCAGTGCAGCACAGCGTGGCACACCATGCCACTTAAAAAAAAAATCAAAATAAAATATGTTGATTGCAATGGCAGGCGCCCCTCTGTAGGGTGCACCTGTAGGCAGATGCCTACTCTGCCTTATTGAAAATCTGGCTCTGGCTATAGTAGTCCCTGTCCTGGATATAATTTTCTTCTATAGCATTGAATGTCCTGTCTATAATTCTCTGCTATAGTACTGCATGTCCTGTATATAATTCTCTACTATAGCACTCCATGTCCTGTCTGTAATTCTTGGCTATAGTACTCCATGTCCTGTATATAATTCTCTGATATAGCACTGCCTGTCCTGTATATAATTCTCTGATATAGCACTCCCTGTCCTGACTGTAATTCTCTGCTATAGCACTGCATGTCCTTTCTGTAATTCTCTGCCATAGTACATCATGTCCTGTATATAGTTCTCTGCTATAACACTCCATGTCCTGTCTGTAATTCTTTGCTATAGCACTACATGTCCTTTTTGTAATTCTCTGCTAGAGTACTCCATGTCCTGTCTATAATTCTCTGCTATAGCACTGCATGTCCTTTCTGTAATTCTCTGTTATTTCACTCCATGTCCTTTATGTAATTCTCTGTTATTTCACTCCATGTCCTTTATGTAATTCTCTGCTATAGTACTCCCTGTCCTGTCTGTAATCCTCTGCTATAGCACTCCCTGTCCTGTCTGTAATTCTCTGCTATAGCATTGCATGTCCTGTCTATAATTCTGTGCTATAGTACTCCATGTCCTGTCTATAATTCTCTGCTATAGCACTCCATGTCCTGTCTATAATTCTGTGCTATAGTACTCCATGTCCTGTCTCTAACTCTCTGCTATAGCACTCCATGTCCTGTCTCTAACTCTCTGCTATAGCACTCCATGTCCTGTCTATAATTCTCTGCTATAGTACTCCATGTCCTGTATATAATTCTCTGCTATAGTACTGCATGTCCTGTCTATAATTCTCTGCTATAGTACTCCATGTCCTGTCTATAATTCTCTGCTACAGCACTTCATGTCCTGTCTGTAATTATCTGCTATAGCACTTCATGTCCCTTCTATAATCCTCTGCTATAGTACTCCATGTCCTGTCTATAATTATCTGCTATATCACTCCATGTCCTGTCTGTAATCCTCTACTATAGCACTGCATGTCCTGTCTATAATTCTCTGCTATAGTACTCCATGTCCTGTCTGTAATCCTCTGCTATAGTACTCCATGTCCTGTCTGTAATTCTCTGCTATAGCACTGCATGTCCTGTCTGTAATCCTCTGCTATAGTACTCCATGTCCTGTCTGTAATCCTCTACTATAGCACTGCATGTCCTGTCTGTAATTCTCTGCTATAGTACTGCATGTCCTGTCTGTAATCCTCTGCTATAGCACTACATGTCCTTTATGTAATTCTCTGCTATAGTACTCCATGTCCTTTTTGTAATTCTCTGCCATAGTACTCCATGTCCTGTCTATAATTCTCTGCTATAGTACTGCATGTCCTGTCTGTAATTCTCTGCTATAGTACTGCATGTCCTGTCTATAATTCTCTGCTACAGCACTTCATGTCCCTTCTATAATCCTTTACTATAGCACTGCATGTCCTGTCTATAATTCTCTGCTATAGCACTGCATGTCCTGTCTATAATTCTCTGCTATAGCACTGCATGTCCTGTCTGTAATTCTCTGCTATAGCACTGCATGTCCTGTCTATAATTCTCTGCTACAGCACTTCATGTCCCTTCTATAATCCTCTACTATAGCACTGCATGTCCTGTCTATAATTCTCTGCTATAGCACTGCATGTCCTGTCTGTAATTCTCTGCTATAGCACTGCATGTCCTGTCTATAATTCTCTGCTATAGCACTGCATGTCTTGTATATAGTTCTCTGCTATAGCACTGCATGTCCTGTCTATAATTCTCTGCTATAGCACTGCATGTCCTGTATATAATTCTCTGCCATAGTACTCCCTGTCCTGTCTGTAATTCTCTGTTATTTCACTCCATGTCCTTTATGTAATTCTCTGCTATAGCACTCCATGTCCTGTCTGTAATCCTCTACTATAGCACTGCATGTCCTGTATATAATTCTCTGCTATAGCACTGCATGTCCTGTATATAATTCTCTGCTATAGTACTCCATGTCCTGTATATAATTCTCTGCTATAGCACTGCATGTCCTGTATATAATTCTCTGCCATAGTACTCCCTGTCCTGTATATAATTCTCTGCTATAGCACTCCATGTCCTGGCAGTAATTCTCTGTTATTTCACTCCATGTCCTTTCTGTAATTCTCTGCTATAGCACTCCATGTCCTTTATGTAATTCTCTGCTATAGCACTCCATGTCCTTTATGTAATTCTCTGCTATAGCATTGCATGTCCTGCATATAATTCTGTGCTATAGTACTCCCTGTCCTGGCTGTAATTCTCTGCTATAGCACTCCATGTCCTGTCTGTAATTCTCTACTATAGCACTGCATGTCCTGTCTATAATTCTCTGCTATAGTACTCCATGTCCTGTATATAATTCTCTGCTATAGCACTGCATGTCCTGTCTGTAATTCTCTGCTAGAGTACTCCATGTCCTGTCTATAATTCTCTGCTATAGCACTGCATGTCCTTTCTGTAATTCTCTGTTATTTCACTCCATGTCCTTTATGTAATTCTCTGCTATAGCACTCCATGTCCTGTCTGTAATCCTCTACTATAGCACTGCATGTCCTGTCTGTAATTCTCTGCTATAGCACTGCATGTCCTGTATATAATTCTCTACTATAGCACTGCATGTCCTGTATATAATTCTCTGCCATAGTACTCCATGTCCTGTATATAATTCTCTGCTATAGTACTCCATGTCCTGGCTGTAATTCTCTGCTATAGCACTCCATGTCCTGTCTATAATTTTCTGCTATAGCACTGCATGTCCTTTCTGTAATTCTCTGTTATTTCACTCCATGTCCTTTATGTAATTCTCTGCTATAGTACTCCATGTCCTGTCTGTAATCCTCTGCTATAGCATTGCATGTCCTGTCTATAATTCTCTGCTACAGCACTTCATGTCCTGTCTATAATTATCTGCTATAGCACTGCATGTCCTTTCTGTAATTCTCTGCTATAGCATTGCATGTCCTGCATATAATTCTGTGCTATAGTACTCCCTGTCCTGTCTATAATTCTGTGCTATAGTACTCCCTGTCCTGGCTGTAATTCTCTGCTATAGCACTCCATGTCCTGTCTGTAATTCTCTACTATAGCACTGCATGTCCTGTCTGTAATTCTCTGCTATAGCACTGCATGTCCTGTCTATAATTCTCTGCTATAGTACTCCATGTCCTGTATATAATTCTCTGCTATAGCACTGCATGTCCTGTCTGTAATTCTCTGCTATAGTACTCCATGTCCTGTCTATAATTCTCTGCTATAGCACTGCATGTCCTGTCTGTAATTCTCTGCTATAGCACTGCATGTCCTTTCTGTAATTCTCTGTTATTTCACTCCATGTCCTTTATGTAATTCTCTGCTATAGTACTCCATGTCCTGTCTGTAATCCTCTGCTATAGCATTGCATGTCCTGTCTATAATTCTCTGCTACAGCACTTCATGTCCTGTCTATAATTATCTGCTATAGCACTGCATGTCCTTTCTGTAATTCTCTGCTATAGCATTGCATGTCCT
Source organism: Rhinophrynus dorsalis (assembly GCA_037306005.1). Taxonomy (NCBI): domain Eukaryota; kingdom Metazoa; phylum Chordata; class Amphibia; order Anura; family Rhinophrynidae; genus Rhinophrynus; species Rhinophrynus dorsalis. The sequence continues at coordinate 57,059,316 of CM074718.1, forward strand.
GCATATAATTCTGTGCTATAGTACTCCCTGTCCTGTCTATAATTCTGTGCTATAGTACTCCCTGTCCTGGCTGTAATTCTCTGCTATAGCACTCCATGTCCTGTCTGTAATTCTCTACTATAGCACTGCATGTCCTGTCTGTAATTCTCTGCTATAGCACTGCATGTCCTGTCTATAATTCTCTGCTATAGTACTCCATGTCCTGTATATAATTCTCTGCTATAGCACTGCATGTCCTGTCTGTAATTCTCTGCTATAGTACTCCATGTCCTGTCTATAATTCTCTGCTATAGCACTGCATGTCCTGTCTGTAATTCTCTGCTATAGCACTGCATGTCCTGTCTGTAATTCTCTACTATAGCACTCCATGTCCTGTCTGTAATTCTCTACTATAGCACTCCATGTCCTGTCTGTAATTCTCTACTATAGCACACCATGTCCTTTCTGTAATTCTCTGCTATAGCACTGCATGTCCTGTCTGTAATTCTCTACTATAGCACACCATGTCCTTTCTGTAATTCTCTGCTATAGTACTCCATGTCCTGTCTGTAATTCTCTGCTATAGTACTCCATGTCCTGTCTATAATTCTCTACTATAGCACTGCATGTCCTGTATTTAATTCTCTGAATACTCACTGCATGTCCTGTCTTATGTGGCTCTAACACAAAAATATTTTTATTTTACTGGAATTGTGCATTGCACTAAACATAGTCACTAAAAAAAAATTAACTGGCAGAAGGTGGGGTTACATTTTAATATTTTGCTCAGGTAGTCTCCAACATCCAAGGTGTTTGCAGATTAACTAAATGAACAACAACAAAAACACCCTGTTGCTTTCTTGGTTTGGTTAGAAAGGTATAATTAGTGCTGTCCTGTGCTAAAGCCACATGTCTGGTAAGAGTCTGACGTGGACGTGTGTGAAAGACTGACCTGTAACGTGCAGAATAGCTGACATTACCCTGTTGGTAGAAACCACATTTTTTTCCTACTTACTGAAGACATTTTCAGGTTGGGTGCTTGGTCACATTTCCTTTCTCTTGAGCAGCTGTTTTATCACAACAAGTAGAGTAATTAACCCCTCGGGTACTAAAGATGTCTCCAATGCATTGAAAAGCAATGCAGTGAAGAAGTCTTTAGTATCTGAGGGGTTAAGGTTATGTATAAAGACAAACGTGGAGCAGATCTGGAGCCAATGAAAAGCACCATAGGGGATAAATAAACAATGCCATTTATTAAAAATGTTTTAAACCCTATTGAATGTCAGTGAGTTTTCCAACACAATGAACTGGAGATGGAGACTTCACTGGCATACATGGAGTTAAAACCCCCATTAAAGCAATTGCTGTGTTTATCTGTGCCACATGGGGCATTTGGTTTGCCCAGGAATTGAACCACTTTCATCTTTACACAAATGCACCATGATTTTTTATTTAAACTACAATAATCTATAGCAGTTATTTGTATCGACCTTTAGCTTATATGTACACAAAGCACTATTGTATTTTTTACTTGCACACTGGACAATTAGCATTAACCAGTTGGATGCCATTTTTTGCAATTCTTTTCACACAGGAATGGCTGTCAAAGAGACATTGTTATGTGTTTGCCCACGTTGTATGAGTGTCATCCTCATCTTTACCAGGTCTTCCTTGTCACCTGCATTCTGTGCTGTTAACCCTTTGAGTGCCATAGCTTTGCAATGCGAAGCATACCCCTCTGGCATTCAAAGGGTTAATGAGTCATTATAGGACAACTATGACCAGGATGGTGCCCCATCTGCTCCACGGGAGTACTCCTGTCGATGGAGCTGGGTCTGCATTATGATTCCAAGTGAGCAAATGGGATAGTAGAGTGTAGGTTAGAAAAGAGACCCCCAATGTTCATTCATTGGTCCCGTGAGAACAGACTGAACTGCAAGTCCCTCAGTTCAGGCTCTTGTACTGTGTAGTGCTCTCTTCAATGCCTGACACAAAGTGTATAGAAACTGCACAGGTTCACTAAAGAAATGCCGCCCTCTAGTTGGTGACCAACCAAATGCAGAGTTAAATTTTTCGGCTTCATATAAATGGTGAAATCAGAATGTCCCCAGCATAAAAAGGGCGATATTCTGATTCAGCAGATCAGAATGACGCCCACTTCAAAAGGGAGTTAAGTATGCTGAGAAATTTAATGTTGAAGAGTCTCGAGCAATCCTGCTCTGTCCTCTCATTACAGAGGCAATTACTCAGAGCTAGAGGGAGTGGATAATACAGGCTGCTTGGTGTGCTGTATGTGTGTAGGTGTGTTGTATCTACATTTGCAAAGTGAAGGTGCCTTTTGTCTAAAATGTGTGTAACACCCTTTTTGGCAGTGAAAGGGTTAATAGACATACGGGTGGAGATCATGAAAACACAACTATGACAAGGGCTGCAAAACAAATACATCTCAAACAAGTACATCTCGTTTATGCTTTTTGTGGCATGGCCTGAACCTGCCCTTCAGCCTCTGTAGCTGTATAGCCTTGTAGAAGAAAAGTGGAAGCATGGTCCTTGATGGATGACTTTCTGGGACCTTTTACAGCTGACTCAATCCTTACCCGCAAGTTTTAGCAACCTCCTTTGCTTCCTGGCTCGCAGCACAAACTTTTCAGATGTAGTTTGCAAGTGTACTTTGCTGATTGCACACAGTGCTCTTCCAAGTCAGAGAATGAAGCAGCGCAAGTCCCTGTGAGACTGCGACATGATCATGTTGTAGTCTCACAGGGATTTGAGCTTCTTCATTCTCCGATGTGGTAGAGTGCTGGCCAATGTAAACCAGTGCATCGAATTTCATCGGAACTGATGAATAATGCAGTGATCGGATTTTTTACCGTGTGATCTGATTTTTTTTACTATGATGGCAATATTTGTGGAGTGAAATCCTGGCCTGCCTCTACATTGGCATTTATTGTGCAGGAAGTGAAGTGATGTACTGGGTGAAGTTGCTGCTTTGAGGTGTATCTTCGACATAAGAATGTGTCAACATTCTGTTGCGTCGACTCTTGTGCATGCGATATTTATATTGCAACCTTTTCAAGCCCGTGTAATTTTTAATGCGCCATTTGGTTGGTCGCCCAATAGTGGGTAACATTTCCAAAGGATACCGCATGCACATACCTGGGATCTCTGGATCTGCCCTGGAGACTCAGATTTCCAGAATTAATGACCAGGTTTCTAGGGACAGAGGCTGATTTTCTGGCTTGGTGAGTTCAGCTATAACCCCACCCATTTTTCAGTCTGTTCAGAACACTTGTACCCCATTCCGCCTACTTTCCACCCATTTCATGGCAAACACCTCCTTTTAACCACTCACCCAAGCCTAACCAATAAAGCCCTACCTACAACATCATACATCATATCATTTGGACACTCCCATCCTCAGCTTCTCTAGGGACTTGGGACAAGAAGGGTTCCAGGTATGCTCAGGCTGAAATACATATAATTCTAGGCTGTAGTCCATCTGACACCTCAAATGCCTGAATTTAGCTATTTTGGAGCTGCACAATGCAACCCAGAGCTTTTTACTAAGTCTGCTCCCACAGAAATGGACTTGATAAAATGTGATAATCCCCCTTAACCAACCCTCTTATCATTTGAGGGGGGAGTCATTCACAATGGTGTAGATTATTATAAATGTGAAAAGCAATCTATCAAATCAAAACTATAGACTCAGGGCTCGATTCATTGTGTCCGGTAAAACCGATATTAAGGCAAAAAAGCCCAATGGTCGTTAAAAATATTTGAATTATGCCAAATTCAATAAGTGGTCTACAAGAATGGCTCATGAGAGTAGATGTAACAAATTCATGTAGTTCAAAAACATACGTTGCACCTTTTTCCACCTTACATGCACTCCAATTAGGCACTAATTAACATCCCAAGGAAATGGCCAACGTTTTCTAGTGAAGCTGAATGTTCTCAACGCTGGTACAAACTCACAGCCAATCACAACACACCAAAGTATCAAATACATTCAAATACACCTATATATACTCCAAAATAAATTTTGTACCTTGCCCGTGTTTTGAGTTTTTGCGAGCTAGAGCACAGGACTGAGCAGTGGAGGATAGTGAAAGAGTGAAAAAAATAGAAGCATCCATTGTAGCGAGGTCGAAGGAAATGGGAGCGGAGAGAGTTAGCACACCTTTAGTGATACATAATACACCTTGTGACAGAGTGAATGCGATCAATTGTGTCTGTGAGGGCTTGTGTGAGAATGGGTGCATGATGGAGAGGAGGAGAGAGGGATGGTGAGAGGAGCAGGAAAGGAGGAAGGAAAGCAGGGCATCCCCGGTCAGGGAAGGAGTGGGAGAGGAAGGTTAGTTGGGCAGAGGGGGACCCGACCTAAAAGAGGCACATAGACGCCAGGGACAGTTGTGTCAGTGGGACAAGAGGCATAATCCTGGGCAGCAGCCCAACACAATGAGGGTCAAGTCAGGCAGAGCTTGAAAGCCACAGCTCTGATACTTCCCATGCTAGGGCTGATGAGCAGAGGCTGTGTGACCCCTGTTACACCTACGAGGAGAACAGGGCCCTCGTTCAAAGCATCCTGGAGAGGGAGAGTATCCTTTATCCGAGGGAGAGGGTCCGTGACCTGTCTGCTAGTGAGTAGGTCGCCTGGAGTTAGGTCCTCGAAAGGGTGAATGCAGTGTCTAGCTGCAGCCAGACCACTGTGTTGATCAAGAAGTGATTGTAAGCTTTTGGTGAAGCACAAGATGAGTGAGGGTGCCCTGTACGCCCGAGGCACCTGATGTGATCCCCCTGTCCAGATCCCCTTCAGCACCTGGGAGAAGATGCCGAGGAACAATCTGTCAGCTACCTCTATTGAACAGTATGTGACACTGGGGACAACAGCACCCACCACACTACCAGTAGATTTCCCAATGCATTTAGCAATTTAAGTACTCTCTTCATCAGGGAAGAGAGTACTTAACTTGTGAAATGCATTGGGAAATCTATTTATTTGTCAATAAAAATTTATATTATTGTCTTCCATCACTGTATCCTTGTGTGTGGTTCTCTATCTAATGGTAATAGTTATCAGATCTTGTTATGCTTATCTCTAGTGGCATCTGGTGAGTACATTTTATCTGGGCCTCCTCTTGAGATCTTAGCCATACAGTTTACCCTTAGAGAGTGTCTCTTGTTTATGCCCTAAGGTTATTCACAATTTACTGTTGGATCTGAGAACACACCAGAAAAATCTGGTCTACATATGATCTTCCATTCGACCGTGTATGGACCAGAGGGATCGTTCATTTTAAGAATCTGATAATGATGTGTTTTACCACACAAAAATAAGAAAATACAGTGTAAGTTCAGCAGTATGCTCTTGATATTAGGTGGTCGCTCTCAGATCTTTGTGCTTCCCCCCCACCTTTTTGTCTTATCTGTATTAGAGTATGGAGACGAATGTTGCTGATGCCATAGAAGACTCTGCATATCTCAGGACCCATTAGAAGGGATCCATTTCTATTTGAACTGCGGACTTTTATCTAATATTTATTTTTTATTCATTGAATTTAGAGACATTTGATTGGAGCGCTGTGCATCCTTGTTCCTTTCCTGTGAGATTAGTACTGCTCCATTTTCTGAATTTTCCCGATATTTGGGTTAAAAATGCACTAAAGGTTGATGCTGTGACAATAGGATTTTGTGGATGTGTGTTGCCTTTTTGATGTAGACACACATTGCCATATACTCTAAAATTTAGGGGCGCAAAGTGAGAGGAGGAGAATGTCCCCGTTAGCATACAAGGTTGTCAGACTGCTGTCGATGTGGAAGGGATGCTTGCCCTCACACATCACCAGGACTATGACAATCCTGAAATTTGAGTGCATTCTCTCTGCTTCCCTACTTGGTTAGTAGGGGAGTGGAGAGCATCCTTTCAGCAGCACGAACAGCATCTCTCCCTAACCGTTTGAGCACCATAGAGATGTGCATTGCACACACCTGTGGCACTCAAAGGGTTAGAAAAGTACATAAGTCAGTACAAAATAATTCTCTCAGCTCCGTGTCATTTTTCATTGTCATATTTGTAGTACACTCCCATTATTAAACAAAATGGAATTGAACCCCTTGGCTGGTAGAGATGTCATATATACAATTTAATTATCAGTTGTTTTATAGGAGAATGGATCAAGTCATTTTATCGTGATTTTAAGCATATTTAGAGCTAACTTCACCTTACACCAGGTGTATGTGTTTTGCAAGAATGTACAGACAATTAGCCTCACTGCGTCAGACTCATTTTATGTGAAACTGACATCAGTAATGCACAGATGTGGATTTGCCACATCGCGTCACGTGAATGAAACAAGGCTGATATTTCTGAACAATTTTTAGAACCAAATCAGTACCAGGATACTTCCCAGAGCAACTTACTAACATTTAAGGAACAATGGGATACTAGCAATGTAGTGACGGCATTGCTTGTCATATATTTTTTAATGTATTATTTGTGATTGAAAAGCATGTGTATATGACTGTGTACATGAGGATCTGTGGCTACCAGTGGGTAAGGGAGCAACACTGGGAGTTATGCAGCGTCTGTGGGCATTTGTAGCTACCAGCTGCCCCTCAGCCTTGTTCCTTTGCCCACTTGTAGCCACAGATCCCTATGTACACTGTCTGAAACCCCCTCCCCCACAGCCTTGTTCCCTTGCCTATTGGTAGCCACAAATCTCCATGGATACTGCCTGGGCCAGGAAACAAGGCTGTGGGGGGTGTCAGTCAGTGTATGTGGGGTTGCTACACAATGGCAATGTTTCCCATTCTGACCCACAATGTTGCTGTTCGATATGCTGACAAACAATGGTGATGTTTGACTTCTGATACACAAGGGTGATGTTTGACATCTGATACACAAGGGTGATGTTCCCCATTCTGGCATACATTTTACAATATACATGACTGCTCCCATTACCTGCTCTAAATTTGTGCCCATAGGAAGTAATATAAGAGAAGCTGAATTTGTGATGTAATCCCATGTGGTGACTATTAAAACACGTTAAGGGATTCAACTTTATCGCCACTAATTTCTGGCAAAAAAAGTTGGAGCTGGGTGCCCTAGCGTGGGTGCCTAACCACTCACGTGTAAGTGTAGTATAAAAAAGATAAGAAGAAATGCTAAGTGACCCATGGTGGATTGATATGAGGACACTGGTCTGTTTAACCCTGTGATTACCTACAGTCTTTTATATATATATATATATATATATATATATATATATATATATATATATATTATATTGTGTTACCGGTCTATTGGAATGCTCGTTTCAGTAGAATTCCTACTTGCACCTTTCTCTTTTTTATTTCTTGGGTGTATTGTGGAACATTGGAGTGACACTTTGGACAACAAAAGAGCAGCTGGATGTCTGAGTGCCCAAGTGGAAGTGGGCTTAAAGGGATAGTAATGTTTCATAATAAAAGCAGCTCTAATTAATCATCATAGTATTTGGATTTTGGAGAGTGTTATTTCAATTCTGTCAGAGTTATAGTTCAAGAGTAATTCAATGATAAAGTGTCCCCCTCCCGCCCCTTTTACTGATGTAACACTGCTCAGCCAGATCAGAAGGGAGGTGCCCAGGTAGACTGCAGAGAGGGACAATCTTCAATTAAGATAAGGGAAAAACCTGAAAATCTTGTCAAGGGGGGCAGGGCTTTCATTGTTCTCATAGGAAGAAGATTGTCCCCTTCTGTTATCTGTCTGGTCTATGGACTGGATTCCACATCTGAGAAGAGATGGTTTACACTAGGTAAAAGGAGCGGGAGGGGAAACTTTGCTTGTGATTATCTCTCAAACCATAAAGGTTTGAGAGATAAGACTTATATCGTTCTTCATGTTTTTTTAATGCCTACAAAATAAAATAAAGATAAAACGAAGTATTACTATCCATTTAAGAATTTCCTCCACCCGCTCGTTTTGTCTGTAGTACATATAAGTGCCTGACAGACATACATTACATGTGAGTACCCTGGATCAGGGGTTATTTTTACTTCAAGACACTGTTGTATGGATATATTACCCTATGAGGCGCCCCTCTTTTTTGTTTTTTTGTCTCTATCATTCAGTTTAGTTATGATTTGCATTTCTTTACAGATGCCGCTGGGTCTGTGCTTTTTGGCATCTACTGGAGTGGTCATTGGTGTACTGGCTTATGGACTCAAGGTTGGGGGGATATGAGTCTTACTGAGAACTTAGTACTGCTAGAACTTTTCCCATTAGTCTCAGTGTTGGAAATGTGGGGTTCTCGGTTTATGAATAAGAGGATATTGTTTCACTGTGACAGTCAAGAGGTTGTCTAGTTTTAGTGCTCCTCTTCTTAGGTTTCTAAGATAAAATGGTACTGTGTTAGCCAGACTAAGTTATTAAGGTAATTTGTACTTCGAGAATTGCAGTATGTCATTTGGTTTCATGCAAAGCCCATTACCGGGGGATCTTACAGGGTAGCGGATGTCTTGGCTCACCAGCAGGGGGATCTCTTTCATTGCTTAGTTCCACAAGTGGATGAGCATGGGATCAGGTGCCCAGACTACATGTGGAAATAGGTGTGGCCAATCCAAATAGTACAGTTACGAAATCTGAGTCTGATAGGAACCTACTTATTTGTTATCTGCTGGATGTGTTCAGGCTCAGCTTGCTGTTTCAACCATTATCACTTTGAGTGCCAGAGGGGTGTCCAGTGCATCGAAGTTAAATCTTTTGGAGGATATAACAAAAGGTTTCATAATAAGGCAGTTAATTAAAGGTCTAAGTAAAACAAGAAGCCACATGACAAATACAAGAAAACCAGATACTTCTGAGTTGTTATATAATATGTTTAAAATGTTACATGTTATTTGTTTCACAACAGCAGTGTTATTTAAAGCCTGTTATCTCTTTGCACCCCTAAAAATAAGCGAGGTAGTCTCAAAAGCAGGTAAAACCCAAAGGAGGTAGGAAGGGAGATGATTATCCTTCTGTGCTTTGCATGATTGTGCGATTTGTCCAGTGGCCAGTTATTTAACCTTGTGTCCAGTCTCTGTACTGCAGCCTGACTCCAGTTGTTCCTCCTAGTGTTCAGTTTCTGTACTGCAGTCAGCCTTTAGTATCTTGTCTAGTCCTGTTTGTAGCTGTGTAGCAAATGACTCTAATACTCCACTTGTGACCATTTCTACAGACCCTGCCCAGTCATCCTGAGCAAAGTTCAACTCAACAGGTATGTGTTATCCAACCTTGTGGTTGACACCCTTACCTGGCTTTAGCCACAGCAAGACTTTTCAGTGGTCTGTCAATATTCAGTAGCTCTACATTCCACCATCCCCAGCATCTTGCGGCTCACAGAGGCAGATGATGTTAGAGTCTCGGTCATCATAACCAGGAAAGGTTACACCCATCTACTGTGCTGCAATTTCCATGCATTCTGCATTGAAATTAGGCAGTGAAATATAAGAACTCAGTGCATGGATGTATTTCCTTATGAACATAGTACTTATATCTATGAATCTCTCATTCAGTAAGAAAGTAGCAGCCTACATTAGAATAAGCAAAGATAGTATGGTTTGCTCATCTAGCACAGTTTGAAAAATGTCAGTATCCAGCACTGAGTTATAATGACAGAAGTAACAGATTTACTGGTGGAAAAGAAATGTATCTCACCTAATATGTTCTCCTATTCAAGGGATATCCTGGTGCAGCCACTGTCAAACCTTCTGGTGTTGGTATGAGACAAAGGAACAAAGAGAAGTGCTGAATTGCACCTAGGAATCCCACCAAAGACACACATTAAATAATATGAAAATGTTTAATTTTAATTTGATCCTGACAAGTATAAAAAACAGTACAGTTGTGTGTGGACAATGTTTGGTAAATAGTCTTGCAAGTTTTATGCTGATACACTTTTCAAAGGCTTACAACAAACATATGCAAAAACACAGGTGTGAATGAAAAAAAACCCCAGTGAATGAATCATATATTCTCGGTAGTGATTGGAAAGGTTTGTACCTATAGTTACCATTGGTGATGAAGAAAAGAACACCAAGAGAAATGAGCTCTCAAGTAAAAGTGATATAATAGTAAAAAAATTATTAATGTCCGAAGAAAGCAAAAAACAAAAAAAGCAAAAATAGGTGAGGGTATTATGTCAAACATAAGATACATCAAAATCCAAAGCTGACCCAAAAGAAACCTGAGTTCCTAATGTAAAGGAACAGAGATCCTTTCAACGCCTTGGAACCTGAAGTATTGTAAACTGGTTTAATTGCATTGTATAAAATTATGTGCAACAAGCTTAGTGCAATCTCTAGAAGTAATTGATCAGTGGATAGTGTGCTGTGGAGTAGAAACACCTGATCAGCTGTTTCATGTAAAGACATAAATGGCAGAGAAGCTGTTACATGTACCAAGTGCCATGCCATTTCTTTCAGTTTCTGAATGAACTGTGAGGCTAGGCAATGGATTCTTAAGGTTATGACACATTCAGTGCCAAAGGGGTGTGCAATGTGCATCCTTATGGCATCAAGGGTTAAGGGAGTGCTGACGATGCTCTTGGAGCTGGAGTCTGAGGGTATTCGCTTCACACCACAGCTTGCCATCCCTAACACATCACCAGCATTACGTCATCCCTGTATGCTTATGATTAAAGTGTGTCACCTTACATAGATAATTAATAGTTTCCTATTCTCCATGGGCATGTGATCAGCACACCTTGCCAGACCCACATCGCCATTGCAACAAACTTTTGTGCTTTTTGCTATGAAGAATAATGAATCATTCAATAGATTATTTAATAAGATATTATGTTGTTCAGGGGAGACTCACTGCTACTCTCCAGCTGTCGTTGGGCTACAATCCCATCATCATCAACCTATGGGCAACCTAGGATGATGGGAGTTATAGTTCTAATAAGTATTATAGAGCCAGAGGTTGCATAACACTAGACTGTATAACCTCTGGCTCTGTAATCCTATTACTACTATAACTCTCATCATCCTATGTTACCCTTAGGTTGAGGATGATGTGATTGTAGAGTAGCAGTTGATCTCCTCTGAACTACATGACTGCAAATAATCAAAGTCTAGGTCAAGTGCAATAAACTGTTCCACAGACGGAAATTCTACAGAAGGTGTTATACATCTGATCTATTAGACGCAGAAGGTTTCACAAGTCTGTCTTTTTTAAAATGGGTCAGATGTCATAATCAGATAAAACGCCCAGTGTCTTGATGTTTATCTGTTTCCAGCACTGTGATTCTTGGAAATGCGTTAATCACATACATAAATTGCCACGATATACACATTACACTTAAATGGGAATTATACCAACAGGATTAAGGGTCTGATGTAGAAAGCAAAAGCAGAGCAATTCTGGAGCAAACCAATGCCACCAAAGGAGACAAAAAATATTTTAAAAACTCCTTTTGATTAAAATGGGACTTTTAACCATTTAATGCTACAGAATTCTCCAATGCATTGCAAACATTTCGTGAAGTCTTTAGTGTTCCTTTCGTTTGTGGACAAGCAGATTTTTGGCCCAGAGGTGGTAGTGGTTGTTAGTCATGCCACTGAAGATCTTTATTGCCTCAGTTTACCCTTAAATATTCCTTCTTTCCATAGAGAATGTGTGAATTTCATTAACCCAACCATTATGGGTATGCTCCCTGGGCTTGTACTTCTTCAGTGGCCCAGGTGAGCCCTACATCAAAGCCCAAGCAGGCCTGGACAGGCAAGAAACCAGCTCAGAAGCCCATACCTTCTACTTCGGCATCACTTTCAGGGGTCTGGCCTGTCTTAGACAATTGGAGTTCATTTGCGTCATTTCCACAGACCTCGGGCTCTTTCTGTGGTGGTTCAATGGGTTTTATGGGTAATTCTGGATGTGCTTTAAGTTCCTTCCTCCCTGTCAGTTCTTCATATTCACAGTTCCTCATGATGATTTGTGGAGTAATCTTCTTAGATGCTGTCTCTTCACTGGTAGGGATGTAGTGTTGGTACCTGCTCCTTCTCAGGAAAGGTTCACTGGATTATATTCCAATTTTTTCTTAGGTTCCAAAAAACATAGAGGATGCTGTCCAATTCTGGACTTGAAGTGCCTCAAAAATCTTACAGCCCAGTACAAGCTGTGGTGTACTTACTCTCTGTCATCACTGCCATGTGTCCATGTGTTCAAACCTCCATTATCATTTCACCACCCTTACTTTTGGGTTGGCTTCCATAAAAAAAAATGTTGATAGAGGGAACTATCTCCCTGGAGTCAGGGAGGAATTTATTTACCCACTTGGGGATTAAAGGGATAGTAACAGTTAATATACAGTAAAATGAATATTGTAAGGTATATCCTCCTGAGTAAAACAAGGGAACTCCCACTGCTGAGAGGGATTTTATTCAAACGTTATAGCAGTTAAAAGTAGATTTTTTTAGGTGCAATATCTCAATGGCCTGAAATTGTACAGTGGCGCTGTTGCTACATCATCCTAGGGAAGTTTATGGTCAATTGACCACAGCTGTCCATAGATAATGTAGCAATAGCTCCACTGTACAATTTCAGGCCATTGACATACTGCACCTAAAAAATTCAATTTTGAGCTGCCATAACTTTTGATTAAAACGCCTCTCAACAGTAGAAGTGCCCTTGGTTTACTCAGGATGATACACCTTACAATATAAATTTTACTCTATATTAACTGATACTATCCCTTTAATTGGAAATGGCTTCAATGTTTTTTGGGGTTTTTTTTTTGTCTTCCTCTGAATCGAGAGGTGTTATTTTGCATAGGATGGACTTGATGAACGTGTTTCTTTTTTCAGCCTCCTCAGCTCTGTTACTGTGTATTTAATGGTGCAGTTAGTTTGCTCCAGAATCTCTTGATGACTAAGTCCTGTTTGTTTTGGGGGGTATAAAAGCTAATGTACTAACCAAAAGTGGTGCAGTTCTGAGCAAATAAAGTGCACCATGGGCAAGAAATAATAATGTGCATTGCTTTAAATGGGGCCTTTAACCCACTGAATGCTAGGCAGGAGTTCAGTGCATTGCTTTGCAGGTGGCAATACTTGGCTGAGGTAAGAAGTGTGGGGCAAGATGCTGGGCTACAGTTCATTTAAGAAGTTTCTCTCTATGGAGGGCCACAAATTGATTGCCCATGGGCTGCAAGCTGCCTGAAGCTGTATTTTTGACATGCCTGATGTAAGTGACCAATACCAGCTCCTGATGCCCCCCATGAGGTTAGAAACTGTAAAAAAAATATGTGTGCTGGACATTCCTCTGCCATACACACATACTGCTTGCTTCCTCAGCCGGTTCCACTGCCCACTGATAGAGCAGATTTCCTCATACACTGTCTGACCCCCAAGCCTGGTTCCACTGTCATTGATAGTCATGAATCCTCACATACACTGTATAAGCACCACCCTGGTTACAGTGCCCACTTGTAGCACAGATACACATACACATTCTGAAACTCCAGCCTAGTCCCACTGTCTACTGGTTGTCATAGATCCCGCACACACTGTCTGACACAGTATGAAATTATGTGGTTTTCAAAGATGTTGGTTTCCTCTAAATGTTGGAAATGTAAAAAAAAGTTAATTGTTTTCCTATAGCTCTAAGTTATGGAAATATTTATGCACATCAGCCTAGGGGTAGAAATGCATACTACCCCTCATTTTATGTGGGTGAATGTGTACTTTGCAAAACAGTGTGTCATTCATAGATTTTTTTCATATCCCTAATAATCACTTTCTGGAAATATACGCAGGGGAGGGCTGGCAATTTGTGGCCCAGGGAGCAAATACATTCAAGGAGCCCATTTCTATTATTGTTCCAGGCCACTGTTCCAGCCAACCCCCTTTTGTTAATTTTAAAATTGGCATTAATATTGTGACGTAAGTCGCGTGATACCACATAGCTTACAGTTGAAATGGGGCTACACTAGTGCGCCACTACAAAGCTTACAATTTAAGTCAAGCTTACCAAGTGATACTATAGAGCTAACAGGGGAAATGGTTTATGCTACTAGTGTAGCTCCATTTGGATTGTACCTCTGTGGTGTCACTAGTGTAGCTCCATTTGGATTGTACCTCTGTGGTATCTCTAGTGTAGCTCCATTTGGATTGTACCTCTGTGGTGTCACTAGTGTAGCTCCATTTGGATTGTACCTATGTGGTATCACTAGTGTAGCTCCATTTACAGCAGCAATCGGGTGATTTAGTGAGATGCAGTGGCCTACCAGCCCACACATATGACCAGCCCAGGGGGCAATTGCCCCCCTGCCCCCCAGGCCAGCCCTCCCCTGAATATACGTGCACACCAGACTAGGGGTACAATGGCAAATGATCTCTTGTTTGAAGCATTGGGTTATCTTCTTTCCAAAATGCAATGTTTTGTCTATCTTTTATTCATTTTTGTAGTTGTTAAGAAAAATGGGAGATTGCAGTTGGTGTAGTTTTGTGCTTTTGGTACCCTCTATGGTATGTTATCGCATACCAGTGGAGTGCCATTTTTCCCCGGAAGAGGAGGCGCTAATGAATACATTAGGTAATTCCATAGTTTTTAAAAAAATGTCAGTACATTTAAAGGGGTGGAAACATTTGTACACACCAAGCTGGGGTAAAAAGGCAAGTGTCCCCTTATTTGATGTAGTGGGATATATGCTTTCAGGAAATTTAAGCTTTGAGGATGATAGATTGATGTTATGGGGTAAGTATACCTTTAATCAAAGTATGATGCATTTAGATTATGTCCATAAAAATGTCAGTCGAAAGTCTGTGTAAGGTTACACATATGGGGCCCCTGGGAAGAACATACGTACGTGCGCATTTATTTTGGATATTAGTATAATCAGGAGATGTGACATTTATATTTCATACATTTGCTTGAAATGTTGCTCTGTAAATGTTTTTTGAAACTTTTTGAAAACTCCTATTTTTAATAAAATGTCCTTGCTTTATAATTTTGTGTAGGAAGACATTTCATCCATTACCTGATGCATAAATTAGACTACTTTCAGGAAACATATAGTTTTATATTATACTAGTGTAAAAGCCCGTGTACACGGGCCAAGGTCTGGGTGATGTTAGCCCCAATGTGTTGCGTACCCCTCTGGCACTCAAAGGATTAAGAGACTGGACCTGCTCTGCGTCCTGCCGCTGACTCAGTCATGCACTGTAGAGACTGCCCGAAAGCACAGAATGCTCCCAGCACAGAACTCCCAGCATTCTGTGCTCCCAGTACAGAACTCCCAGCATTCCTACACCTCCTAGCATTCTGCGCGTTCGGGCAGTCTCTACTGCTCATGACGGCTTCTGACAAACATCCTTATTATATAGGATAGTTATTGAGCTGTTTTAGATTACTTTTTCCAAATAACCAATGAAATGAAAATTTTAGTTTATAATCTTGAAAATACCATTATGCAGTTCTTTTAATTAGGTGTCTGTGCAGGCCATGCATGTCGGTGAAACTATACATATTTGTTAGTTTTGCAATACGGGTATTTAGGGCTTTTAAAATAACTGAAACTTGCACAAACAACATGTTTGGATTTTTTTATTTTTGAAAAATGGAATGGAAATGGAGCTCTATCCCTTAAAAGAGCAGATCAGTGAACCTGCGCTGCGGACATCTAGCCAGAAAGTGTTGCAAGTTCTTTTAGGCTATTCAGTGTTCTTGAATGCAGCCAGAGATGCTGTATGATGGCTGGGGAGTAAGGTGAATGGAGAGGCAGAGTTGTAGGGCACCAGCAGAGTGAATCCAATGGACATGTGGAGTTGGAGTATGTCAGAAAAGTGAGGGGACTGGAGAGGTGGAGTTCAGTTTCTGGGACATGTGATGTAAACTTTTTGTTGCTGACATGTAATGATGCGACTGGAGAGGTGGTCTTGGAGTACAATAGAGTGATGTGAATCAACATGTGTTCAAGGATGACTTTACAGTGAGGCTATTGGCAAGGTGTCTTGGGTTGTCAAGTAGAGGATGCGACAAAGTGGGGGGATGTGATGGATAGAGGAGGTGATGATGTGGATGGTTGGTGGTAGACTTGTGCGATTCGGTTCGGCGACATTCAGAATTTGACAAAAAAGGGGTCATTCGGTGATATTCAGACCTTCAGACAGGCAAGGGTTGTTCCCCAAAAAATATATGAATCTGACTAGCCCTGGTCCGAATGTCGTCGAAACTTTCGGAAATTCGGCAACTACTACCCACGCTCAATTACTTTTTTAAAGGTATTTTAAAGTCGCCGAATAATTCGGACTGTCGGCAACTTTCGTTCGAGTCGAACAGGTTTGATCCAAATTGCGGATTCGACGAATGAAAAAAATAAATTTGTCTGACATCTAATTTTATCAAAAATTTTTGTCGTGCACAAGTCTAGTTGGTGGTGATGTGGAGGGTTGGCAGAGAGACAGGTGGCAAAGTGCATGCCAGGCAAGCAGACAAAAGGTGCAAAAGAGTATGGCTGTCATCTGGCAGTTGGGGTGAAAGTGGAAGCAGGTGAGCGAGTTAACATAACCATCTTACTGCAATGTCCATGGTATTGAAAAAGTTGATATACATGGCATGAGTTGTTACAACACTTAAATCCTGACACATATTTAAAAGGGTGAGCAGGCAGCAACATCAAATACATTCAATCCTGTATTGTGGCTGAGATGTGCTCATTGCAGGACAGAGCTTTATATACGGTTTATATTCATTATTGGATTCTGCATATGTTGTTATCTATGTTTTCATTTATTTCTTATTCTCATTAAATGTGGTTTAGTTGAGGAGTGCCCTCCTCATTCTTGTGGGAGGGGGTTCATATTTAGTTTATGATATTAGCAAAGTATTTTTTCATTTGTTTTGTATTTATGGCATGATAGCTTGTAGCACAATGCAAAATTTACTTCATGAGGCACCATGAAAAAGCTGAATTTGTTCAGTCAAAATAACTTATACCATTCCATATATAATGTGGAAGTTACCCACAGGAATCATACCTAAACAGTGGGATAGCAAAATGCTGAAAAAGTGTCTGGCCAGTGGTGTAACTATAGGGGTCACACCCGCAACCGGGCCCGTCGCTCCAGGGGGCCCGGCTGCCCCCTGCGACCCCTCTACCTGGCGCCCACGATCTCCGTCTGGCACTGTAGTAGTGCAGAGTGCTGGGAGATGACATCATCTCCCAGCGCTCTGCATTACTGAAGAGGATCGCGCAGGAGATCAACACACCTCTCCGGGCTCCTGCCACTTCGGGGAGGTAGGAGATGGGGGCATTTTGGAGAGGGCCAATGTAGTCGAGGGGGGCGAATGTGGTCGGGGGGTGGGGCCCATGGCGCTTCTTGCACCAGGGCCCAGAGGCTTCTAGTTACGCCTCTGCCCTTGGCACTGAAAGGGTGTGCAGCATACACTGGAAGGCATTACATATACATTCAAGGGAACTTCTGAAATGAGCTCACTATGAAATCATTGAAATATTAACCCTTAACGCTCCCAAGAAAGTAGATTCTAGGTGGCATATCAATATCTACTGTAACCCAGAGACAATACAATCGGTCCTCATAGAACCTTTAACCCTTTGAGTCTCAGGGGGTACACAACGCATTGCTTTGCAATGCGTTGCGTACCTCTCTGGCACTCAAAGGGTTAACATTATACAGTTCTGAGATATCACTTCTTACACACTCACTAGACTAGCAGCACTTTTCCCTCTGCCTTTCTGGTAGAAATGTCACTAATTTGGATATTAAATAAGCAGTAAATTGGTGTAAATCAGATAGTTGGAAACATTGGACTCTCATCTTAAGAATTTGTCCCTTCACCTTGACAATCTGAGATTTGGTTCAAAACCGTGAGTCTCAGGGTAAAACTGAGAGTTTCCAGGTATGGTTATATAAACAAACACGCAGAAGGAGTGGAATTTAATAATGTTTAATTTATTGTTTTGATGTAATACAGATTAATATTATCAAATGCAACAGTTTATAGCAGATAACACAGTTAAGATATCACAAATGGCAAAGGGTTAACATACTTCCCATTATCTTGGTGTCATGACAATGTGCGGTTATGTTTATGGATTCAGCGGACATTATGCATAAAGACAGACTTAGTTTAAGAAATGTGGAGTAATTTTCTGGCAAATTAAATGCAATATAGGGGACCCATTCCCCATTGATTTAAATGTGTTTTTTAACTCTTTGAATGCTAAAGATGTCTCCAGTGCATTGCAAAGCTGCAATGTTGAAGTGCAGTTATTTTGGAGAAAACCAACTGCCCCCACTATATAGGGATGTATTTTGATGTAATTTTGGATCTTTTAACCCTTTAAATGTTAGAGAGGTCTCCAATGCATTGTGAAGCAATGTGTTGTCAAACTCTTTCGCATTCAAGGGGTTAAAAGTGCCATTTCAATCACTTGGATTTTTTGTTTTCTTCTACAAGACAATTTGCTCCAGAATTCCTCCACTTTTCATTTTTAACATATGGCCCAATTTTGTCCTTATATGCACAAGAAAATGTAACCAATTCTGTTGATAATCGGTTGCACCATTGGGTATAAATAAACGCTCCCATTCATTGAAACATTTCTTTTTTAACCCTTTGAGTGCCAGAGGGGTATGCAACACATTTCTCTGCAATGGGTCAACCAATTGAATGCTAAAGAGGCCTTATCTACCATTCAAGGAAATACCATTTAAAGTGGAACTAACACCTTATACTGAGTTGGGTGGTTCTGAAAGAACTTTCCAAATTACCTGTATTTATGTTATCAGTTTTTTTTTATTTAAAACTGCAGTTTAGGAGATCTTTATTTCTTTGTCAGTTATGCATATTATGTAGTACTGGCTGGTACAGAAATTCCCACTGATTTAAAAAGGAATTAATATTTTTAGAATAACTTGATGGGATTTTGAAAAACAGCAATGCATTGGATACCCCTCTGGTAGACAAAGGGGTTAAAACTATAGTTTATGGTATATTAGCTTTATTTAGTTGTCATTTTATACAAATTAGCCAGTACTTCTTGGCAGGAAGTGGCAGTTGAGAAGGAGAGCAGTGTGGAATGTTAGTATCTGGCTGGCATGACAACCAGTACTGTCTAGTTTGCATACACTGACAAATAAATACAGCCAAATATCTCAGACAATGATTTAACAATTTGAGTACCAGAGGGGTACGCAATGCATTGCTTTTGCAATGCACTGGGTGCCCCTGTGGAACTCAAAGGGTTAAAAAATTACCAATGCTCTTTTGGTATTGTGACCAAATATCCCTTTAAATCAGGTAAGCATATAAAAAAAATGCACACTGCGGGGTTCCATTGATTCCTCCACTTTTCTGCAGAAGTAAATTTTCATAAGCATCTACGATTTAAAGGGATATATGCAGTCATCTTATCTATGGGTAATTTTGAAATATCTTTCATAATCATTGTTCAAATCTGATAATTCCACCTTGAGTAGAGGTTAAAGAGACATCCCTATCCATTGTAATACCTCAACTGTTAGCAAATTTTGCATTTCAGAGTGATATATTGCTTGATTCGTTTCCACACTCCTTTGTGTTATGATGTCACTTGCCCTTTCTTACTGCACGTGTATGTGATTATGCTATCTTACATAGTGTCAGGCAGAGATTGAAAATGACATCACCATAAGGGGTACAACATCAAAATAAAGCATTACATAGCTTTAAAACTAAATGTTGGTTATTGTAAGATATTTTTTAATGTTTAATAAAATATCCAGACTTTTGGGATGCTGGTCCGCTTGAAGAGAGTAGTTTAAAGGGCCAACAAAGTAATAAGTCTTCCTTAGCTATTTAAAAGACTCTACTTATACTCTACTTAAAGTGTTAGTATTGTCTAAAAATAATTTTTAATACATTTGTAGAGGGTAAAAAAATAAGAATCGGACTGCCACAAACCCCATCTCTCAAACCTGTACTTTTTGAGAGATATTTGGAATCAAAGATCTCCCTTCTCTCCCCTTTATCTGACGTCAGCGTCTAGCTGACAGCAGGAGATCCTGGTCCGAGGATCAGCCAGCTGGCGGCTCTGCAGCAGAGCTGAAATCCCGTTATTGCAAACAATTACTTCATTGTAAAGGTCTACAAAGTGTGCCTGGTTTGCAAGCACACTTTGTAGACCTTTCCAATGAAGAAATTAGTTTGCAATAACAGGATTTCGGCTCTGCTGAAGAGCCTCGTCATGCCGGCCGACACGGATCTCCTTCTGTCAGCTTTACAGCTGACATCAAGAGAAGGGGAGGGAGGGGGGACTTTGATTGCCAATATCTCTCAAACCATAGCGGTTTGAGAGATGTGGTTTGTGGCAATCCGATAATTTTTTTACCCTTTACAAATGTATTAAAAATTATTTTTAGACATTACTAACACTTTAAAAATAGCAAGAAGTTCCATGTTAAAACCCCCTCCCCCATCTCAACAGCATATCAGGGGCGGGCAACCTTTAGCAGTGTAGCTATTGAATGAATACGTATATCTATATAGTGCCACAAGTGCATGCAGCACTTTACAATTTAAAGGTTTAGACAATACAGGATGACAAGTGCTTAGCAAACACTGGAAGTGAGGTCCTTGCCTGAAAGCTTACAACCTAAAGTGGTAATGGAAGACATACAGAATACATAAGGGTAATGTGCTGAACACAGTGGTAACGTTCTGGTCAGGGTAGGAGACATAAATAAAATAAATAAATTATAAGAGCCTTGAAGAATAAAGTCAGTGCCTTCTAGCATGCATAAGTTTTGTTGTTGAGGACTACAACTCCCATCATCTCCAACCAGCCATTGCCTGGTTAGCGATGGGAGTTGTAGTCTCCAACAGTACATAAGACTGCCTAATTCCGTTTTAACCAGTCATCATGTGCCAAATTCCTGTCTGATAGAGTCAGACCAAGATTCTGACCAGGGGAGGGCTGGCAATTTGTGGCCCAGAGGGCAAATACATTCAAGCATCCCATTTCTATTATCGTTCCAGGCCACTGTTCCAGCCAACCCCCTTTTGTTAATTTTAAAATTGGCATTAATGTTGTGACGTAAGTCACATGATACCACATAGCTTACAGTTGAAATGGGGCTACACTAGTGCGCTACTACAAAGCTTACAATTTAAGTCAAGCTTACCTAGTGATACTATAGAGCTTACAAGGAAAATGGTTTATGTTACTAGTTTAACTCCGTTTGGATTGTACCTCTGTGGTATCACTAGTGTAGCTCCATTTGGATTGTACCTCTGTGGTATCTCTAGTGTAGCTCCATTTGGATTGTACCTCTGTGGTATCTCTAGTGTAGCTCCATTTACAGCAGCAGTCGGGTGATTTAGTGAGATGCAGTGGCCTACCAGCCCACACATATGACCAGCCCAGGGGGCAATTACCCCCCTGCCCCCCAGGCCAGCCCTCCCCTGATTCTGACAGGGTTCCTGGTGCTATGCTTGCAGGGAACATTAAATGCTCTTTAGGCCTCTCTTTCTCTGCTTACGGTAAATAAGTAGCACTTTATGACAACTTAAGTTTATTTTAAAGAGCTGTCAAAATCACCAATATGTTATATTAACCAGTTTTTATTTAAAATAATAGCTTATGAGATATTTAATTGTATTTATTTGTCAGTTTAACCCCTTCGCGACACAGGACGTACATGTACGTCCTGTGTGGCCGTCACTTAGTGACAGAGGACGTACATGTACGTCCCGGAAATCCGGCTCCCCGCGCAGCTGCACGCCGTTCGGGGACTCCGGATTCTTTTAACAAAAAAAAAAAAAATGTTAGACGGGCGTTAATTGACGGCCGCGTCTGCACGCGGCCGTCACTAAGGGGTTAAAGTGGATCTATCACATATAGATATCTAATGCTCATTAGAGCATTTAGTGAAAAAGTTTAATATGTTAGTCATTTTTGAAAAAACCCGTTATCTACGCAAAAATTCAAGTTTAAAAGGTGCCCAGCAGCGTACTTCCACTTGCCACTGCGGCAAGCTGCTTGCCACAAAGAGGCTGCTCCCGTCCCACTACCCAGCATCCTCCGATGACGGAGGATGTCTATCTCTAAGCTGGAGCGATCTCATTGGCTAGATATCGATCTCTGCCAATGAGATTGCTCCAGCTTAGAGAAAGAAAGCCTCCGTCATCAGAGGATACTGGGTAGTGGGATGGGAGCAGAGGCTTGCAAGCAGGAAGTAGGCTGCTGGGCACGTTTTAAACTTAAATTTTTGCGCAGATAACGTTTTTTTTTTTTTTTTTACGAAAATGATTAACATATTAAACTTTTTTGCTAAATGCTCTATTTAATGAGCATTAGCTATCTATATGTGATAGATCCACTTTAAGCAAGATAGACAGTACTGATCAAAAGCCAAAGCCCCAGAAGGAAATTTGTAGGAAGAGCATGAGAAGGCTTTGAGAAGGCTTGGTGGTGACTGAGCAGCAGACATAATCAGATTTAAACCCTTTGATTGTCAGAGGGGTACACAACACATCGCAGAACAATGCATTGCACACCATTCTGGTACTCAAAGGGCTTAGAAACATTAAGATCAAGGAATCTACCTATTGCTATGGCAACAAAAGAAACCTTTGATAAATTTTTTCATGTGAACAAGTGTTATCTTGAAAAAATAAAAACACAGACCTGATCTATTTTTCTCTTGTAACATACTACTGTACTTTTAAGAAGCTTTGGTTACTTGACCCATTTGAAGTTTCTATTCAATTGAAAATTACAAAAATATTTAATTTCATTTCACATATGGAAATTGCCGTTACATTATTGCATTTGGGTGAAGCACTGGTTAACTCACGTCTTGGTCAATCCATCCCACCAAATAATAAAGCATTTTATTCAAGAGAATATGTTATTATCTAAGCACTTGGGTTCTTGAGAGGTCTCCATCACATTTATTTGCAATGTATTAGAGACATCCCTAGCACTCAAGGGTTTAAATCAGTGGTTCTCAATCTTTTTTTGTTCGGGGCACCCCTAACACATAATGTAGAACATTCTGGGCACCCCTAACATATTTAATGTACTTTATCAAGGGCATAAGAAGGGTACAATACATAAATATACAGTTATTATTAGGTCT
This sequence comes from Rhinophrynus dorsalis, assembly GCA_037306005.1. Taxonomy (NCBI): domain Eukaryota; kingdom Metazoa; phylum Chordata; class Amphibia; order Anura; family Rhinophrynidae; genus Rhinophrynus; species Rhinophrynus dorsalis. The sequence goes on from CM074718.1 coordinate 57,082,401, forward strand.
TACAATCACAGTAACAAAACTAAACATATTGTGAAGAACAATTTCTATGGATCTTTATTTAAAAGTCCATTTTTGTTAGTCTTCATAGAAAACATGGGGCACCCTAAAATGATGTCTGTGGCACACCAAAGTGCCACGGCACCCTGGTTGAGAATCACTGGTTTAAATAATATGTACATCTGTTTCCCCTCTTGCTATATGTGAGTAAATGAAGCTTATAGTAGTTGTACACATTTATGAGTTTAGATTAACTACATAAAATGTTCTGTGCTCACTGCTAGCTTCACACAATGAGACTGATTTAAAATTATAGTATCTTGAAAAAGTGATCAATCCCATCTTCATACAATGCTCAGTTTTCACTGGTTGAGCGGACCATGTGCCCCAGATTATCAGGACAGGAAGAGGTTCTCCTTTGTCTTGTTTGGTGACTTCCACCAGTTGGCCCTGGTCAGTGTCTCACTTTGCCCTGGTGTTAAAATGACCCATCCCTGGCCAAATCTATGCATTAGGTCTTAGCAAAATGTACCAGCTCTGTTTACATTGGGAGACCAATTGATCCTCCCATATTATCTGGGAATTCAATAGCTAGTTTGCTCAGTTGTTATATTTTGATAAAAAAAACTCCAAGGAACTATGATCCAGCTAGACTGTAGGCAGCAGAGGGATCTGTTGTCTGCTGGGGAATCTTCATTGCAAAATAGTCACAGGACTCATAAAGCGTTGAGATAGCCTAATAATTTGAAACAAAAATGTGTAAACAATTAATAATGAAATAATTCCATGACGTTCACTACAACAAACTGAATAGTTATGTTAATTTAACAGTGGTGACTGCCCAAGGCCATCAGAGACTTCTCCTGCAACACTCAACACTCACAACACTTGTTGTCCTGTACCTTCTCTAACACTTCCACTATTCCTAGAGCTGTATTAACATTCCACCAGCCCTTGGCAAGGTACCAATTTGTACCCCCGATATAGTAGCCCCCCAAATACTATACATTGTATTGCCAATAGTCCACTGTTTTTTTATTATTATTATTAGACACATACAGGCAAAACCCTGCATTGAATTCAACATCCCAGGGGTTAAGTGTGATGTGCCAATAGCCTGCTCTTTGCATTATGGAAACATGCAAAAAATAGTTGTTGTTTTTTTAATCTATACTGCAAAGGAGAACATGGTCATGTGACCACAAATTCTCCAGACGTGCCACTCCAGGGCTGACAGCAGAACATACATGGGGCGGGACTTGGCCGGCCCTCAACTTTGCACTGAAGAAAAAATTAAAGGGATAGTAATACTTCGTTTTAACTTTATTTTATTTTGTAGGCATTAAAAAACATGAAGAATGATATAAGTCTTATCTCTCAAACCTTTATGGTTTAAGAGATATTCACAAGCAAAGTTTCCCCTCCCGTCCCTTTTTCCTAGTGTAAGCCATCTCTTCTCAGATGGGGAATCTAGTTGTAAGACCAGACACATAACAGCAGGGGACAATCTTCTTTGTATGAAAATAATGAAAGTCCTTCCCCCCCTTGACAAGTTTTTCAGCTTTTTTCCTTATCTTAATTGAAGATTGTCCCTCTCTGCAGTCTACCTGAGCACCTCCCTTGTGATCTAGCTGACCAGGGGGGGGATACTTTGCTTGTGAATATCTCTTAAACCATAAAGGTTTGAGAGATAAGACTTATATCGTTCTTCATGTTTTTTTAATGCCTACAAAATAAAATAAAGATAAACTAAGTATTACTATCCCTTTAAACATGTCCGACTCACTCACACACACTCGGCTGTAAACAGGATCTCTCCTACCACCACCAGGTCTCACTCATATAACAAAATGCCAAATTCCATATCATGCTTCAAACTTCATATTCCCTCTGTTATTACCTCTCAGATCAGTTAGGGCTCTATCTCCTGCCTGCTCTGCGTGGTGCCGATAAGGTCTCCAGCACACTGCACACCACTGTCCAGCAAAGCTGCTCTTCAACACACTATCTTTATCCCTCCCCAACACATTCCATTCGCTTTCCACTCACATTAGCTCCGTGGAGCGAACTGCAAAGTGACAGGCACAGCGAAATGGCACTCACACACCCATATGTGTATCATGTGAGCAGTGTAAGGAAGACCAATATAAGTAACCTCTATCACCACCATTTGCCGCACACCCTCTCCAAGGTAAACTCACTCCTGTGTGCCCGTAGCCACCACTCTCTGACCCAGAGCCTACCCTCTCTCACCACCCTCCACCTCACCTCCTCCCCAACAGCAACAAATCATTTCCAACTGCAAGCACAGCTCCCAGTTTTAACAGCTTGATTGACACAGGGGTAAGAAATGCATTGCTTTGCAATGCCTTGCGTTGCGTACCCCTCTGGCAGCCAAACGACAGTCATGCCAATGTGTCCGTCTATGACAATGATTTCTTTGACAACACATACACAGAGATGTCAGGAAATGGAAGATAGGGTGCATAAACATAGAGAAGTAGGGACAGACAAATAGAAATGAAGATAGTGGGTCATGTGAGGGGTGGGGGAGAAATGTGTAGAAGGAAGAGTACACAACGACATGTGTGAAACACATTGAGGCAGCAGATTACTATATATCTATAACAGACAGCCCTTTGAGAGTGCTACCAAACACCTGAGGATATGTTTCTGCTGCCACATGTGTCACAGCCCTTTGCAGTATGCTGGCTACGTCTGTCTGTCAAAGGGTTAATAAACACATTGCCGCATGGAGGGACAGCAAGGGCACGATCCATAGTATGGGGTGCTCCCCACACTGGGCATATTGGGACCATACATCCACTGAAAGGTAGTCAGTGGTAGCGAGGAGTAAATGCAGAGTGTGTTGATTCCTATACTGCACGACAAAAGCACATCTGTGTCCAAATGACTTCAGCATGTTACAGTGGGGAGCAAACGCAGAGTGTGCCGACAATGACAGGCACAGGCCAGTGTAATTGAAAGTGCACGGAGGATTGTCTCTGTGAAGTCTGAATGAAAAAGGTGTGTGTGGCCATTGGAAAAAGTAAAGTCAGAGGGTCCAAGGGAGGGTGTGATAGGCAAAGTGGCAAAAATTAGGGGTATAGGCAAAGTGGCGAAAGGGAGGGGTTTTTTGATGCACCAATTGTAGTGAAAGGGGGAAGTGCCCAAGCAGCTGAATGGGGCATCAAACATTGTTCTTTAACATTACACTATACTAAATACATATACAAAACAATGGCGGGCAATGCTGTCCCACACTGCTAGTCTTAACTAAATAATTACATGAAGTTATATATAAGAATATAAATGGTCCTTGCAGTCAGGATGGGGGGGCTAAGAGGCAGACGATAGGTAGAGTGGATGGGGCTGAGAGAGGATGGCAGGCTGCAGATGAGAGAGACTAGGGATTGGGAAGATGAAGGGCTGAGAGAAAGCATGAGAGGCAGAGAGTATGGATGGGGTGTGAGGGAAACGATAGGGTTAGGGATAAATAATGGAGTGTCAGAGACTAAGTATTGGACCAAATAGAAGGGATGGAGGCAAAGAGAAAGTAAGGGGGTCAGAGAGAGGGGTTAGTGCAGAAAGAGAGAGAGTGAGGAAGAGAGAGTAGATGGGGGACTAAGGATTTGGGGCTGAGATAAAGGATGGGGTGCTGACAGGAAATATGGAAGTGCCGAGAGAAAGGATGCAGCTAAGATTGAGGATGGACAGCTGTGAGGCTGTCATTATGGGGTTGGTCATATAGCGGGACAAAACGAGAGCCAATTGGAGGAAGACAAGCTAGTGGGAGGAAGAGTAGACCAACAAAGGGACCAATGGTTTGAAAATATAGTGCAGGATTGAAAGTGAACTGGGGAGCTAGCCAGCAAGAGAAGGGGCCAGACAACATTATGGTGGGAAGAAAAAATGGTCAGGATGCAGGAGCGAGTGCCAGCAGGAAAGCATGCCAGTTTGGAAGGGAGAGAAATGGGAAAGTCCAGCAACAGCAGGGGGAGGAAAAGAGAAACTTCAGGGTTGGCAGGACATGTGGCAGGCCACAATTTGTGGTGGGAATTGGCCCAACACGATTATTAAATTAAATAGGCCTCCTGCATGCTGCTGAAAAATGGAGACAGGAGGAGGAAGCTTAAGCGGCCTTGGCCAGATCACAAAGACTGTTGGCATGTAGTGAATGTATTTAATTTTTAAAAAAAAGTGTTGGGCAAATTTCCATTGTCACAACACAAATGGCAGGGGCATATACAAAAAGTATTAGGGCCTGTAAGGTGCAAAGGCTGTGATGATTGTGAAAATATGTTTTATACATGATATAATTAATAAAGTATCTGGGCAATCCATATATATATATATATACTTTATTGTGCAGATCAAGGCTCAGCTCTGTGGCTGCCTGCCAGTGCTGCCATCACCGTCTACTACAATTGGACAAAAGGAGGCGTGGGTGGGAGCTCTTCTAACTTATAATTAGTGAGATCTGCTGCCATGTGACCTTGTACATCCCTCCCACACATGCACACGTGCCAGGACAACAGGAAAATAGGATTTTAGTCTTACCTGTTAAATCCTTTTCACTTAGTCCATACAGGTCACTGGTACTCTGGGAGGCGTAAGTCCCCTTTAATAGGCAGGAACAACTATGCAAATAATTTGCAAGGGGCGGAGCCTCCCCTCTTACTTAAGCCACCTTCTGGCCAGAGCCACTTTAGATTGATTTGAGACCCTAAAACTGACCTCAGGTAAGCAAAAAGAAAGACTCCTGTGAGCATGCCCGAACGGTCTCCCACTGAATGCCACAGGAGAGCCAAGACTGGTCCCTTGACAGGGTGGGAGACCAGTGACCTGTATGGACTAAGTGAAAAGGATTTAACAGGTAAGACTAAAATCCTATTTTCACTGTCGTCCAATACAGGTCACTGGTACTCTGGGATGTACAAACATTGAGCTGATCCAGAGGCGGGAAGTAAGGCAAGGACCAGGCGCAAGGCCCAAGTCACTAGAACTGCTATGACCAGTTGATAACATAGCCCAAACTGTAAGTGTCAACGGACACCAACCAAGGGAACAATCCCTGAACTAACACAGCACACGGAACTAGAGCCAACCGGGCTCAACAGTAAAGAAGCACTAAGGACCACAGAGCGGAAGACCTACACAGGCAAGACTGCTTCCAGGACCTTCCTTCCAAAACTGGCATCAGCCGACGCCAGTACATCAACTCGTTAGTGCTTTGAAAAGGTGTGCACAGAGGACCAAGTGGCCGCTCTGCACAGTTGATCAGCAGAAGCTTGATTCTTGTAGGCCCAAGAGGCCCCAATAGATCTGGTGGAATGGGCAGTCACCCGGAAGGGAACATGCTTATTCCTCAACTTATAGGCTTCACGGATGGTAGCCTTAATCCAAGAGGCAATGGTAACTTTGGAAGCCGGTCTCCCTGCCCTAGGCCCCTCAGGAATGACGAATAGAGCGTCAGACTTCCTGATAGACTCGGTGCGATGGACATAAAACTTGAGGCAACGCACCACATCCAACAAATGGAGATCTCTTTCCTTGTCAGATGAAGGATTAGGGCAGAAAGAGGGAACCACAATCTCCTGATTGATGTGAAACTCGGACACAACCTTGGGTAAGAATTCCTTGGTAGTGCGAAGCACAGCCTTATCCTTGTGGAACACCAGGTAAGGAGGTTTACAAGACAAGGCCTGTAACTCAGCTACCCGGCGCACTGACACAACAGCCAAGAGGAAGGCCATCTTCCAAGTCACAAGACGTAATGGAATGGAAGCCAAGGATTCAAACGGTGGTCGCTGTAGAACTCCCAGCACCAAATTGAGATCCCACTGGGGAGCAGGACTCTTAAAGGCAGGTCGAACATGAGTCACACCTTGGAAGAAGACTTTCACATCAGGAAGGACAGCAATCCGTTCCTGGAAAAACACAGACAAGGCAGAAGTCTGAACTTTGAGGGAACTCAGACTGAGCCCCTTATCCACACCGTCTTGCAAGAAGGCCAGGACAGTGGGAATATGGAAGTCAAGTGACAACTTCTTGTCAGAACACCATGTCACGAAAGTTGACCATATGCGATGATAGATCTTGGAAGACACAGGCTAACGAGCACTGAGCATCGTCGATACCACAGAAGGAGAAAAGCCTTTCTTTGCTAGAATCGAGGATTCAACCGCCATGCCATCAAATGGAGAGAGTGAACATCCTCTTTCCACAGATACCCCTGAAGAAGCAGGTCCGGACGGGCTGGAAGTGGGATCAGATCCTTCACTGACATGGCCATCAACTCCGGAAACCAGGACTGGCGAGGCCAGTTTGGAGCAATCAGTATGACAGGACAACGTTCCCTCTTCAACTTCTGGATAACTCTGACCAATAGAGGAAGAGGAGGGAAGATGTAAGCCAGGGGGAAGTCCCAAGGAATCGACAGGGCATCCACTGCTAGAGCAAGGGAGTCCCTCAACCGGGAGCAAAACACCGGAACCTTCCTGTTGTGTCTGGTAGCCATCAGATCCACCACAGGCATCCCCCACCGTTGAGTGAGCATGTGAAACACCTCTGGGTGAAGAGCCCATTCTCCGCTGTCGACGGTGTGACGACTGAGGAAGTCTGCCATGACGTTGTCCACGCCTGGAATATGAACTGCAGAGATGAAAGGCACGTGATCTTCTGCCCAAGACAAAATATCCTTGACCTCCCACCAGGCGGAACCGCTTCTTGTGCCGCCTTGCCTGTTGATGTAAGCCACCGCCGTGGCGTTGTCGGACTCCACTCTGATTGGAAGACCGGTCAATTGAGACTCCCAGTGCTTCAGGGCCAGCCGGACAGCTCGAAGTTCCAGAACATTGATGGAGAGCATGGATTCCTCCAGACCCCATTTCCCCTGAGCACTGAAGCGACCCCAGACTGCACCCCAGCCCCGAAGGCTGGCATCCGTAGTGACTGTGGTCCAAGGAGGAACTAGAAAGGATTTCCCTTTCAGGAGATGAGAGAGATCTAACCACCAGTGCAGACTCAACTCGACATGAGGAGGAAGAGAAACAGACAGATGTTGATGATCTGGATGATTCTTGCACGTCTGGATCACAAATCTCTGAAGATCCCTGGAGTGGGCCATGGCAAATGGAACTGCTTCGATTGTGGAAATGAACTTCCCCACTAAGGACGACAACTTCGGTACTGGAATCACGTCCATGTCCAGAATTCCAGCCACTCTGACAGCTATCTGGTGAGCCACGTCCTCTGGAAGCAACACCATGCATTGGCGAGTGTCGAACAGGAGACCCAGGAACAGAAGCCTCTGAGATGGAATCAAGTCCGACTTGTCCAGATTCAGGATCCAGCCATGACGGTTCAGGGTGTGCATGCACATCTGTAATTGCTGAAGGAGAAGCTCCGCTGAGGAGGCCTTCAGTAGGAGATCGTCCATGTAGGGGGTCACTCTGATCCCATCCTGATGGAGCACCGCTATCAAGGAGCCCAACACCCTCTGGAAGACCTGAGGGGCTGAAGTCAGCCCAAAGGGGAGCGCTGCAAACTGAAAGTGTCCCCTGTGGCAGGCAATCCTGAGATACCGCCTGCTCTCTGGATGAATAGGGATGTGAAGATAAGCATCCTGAAGGTCCAGGGAGGCAAGAAACTCCCCTGGAGACATTGCTGCAATCACAGAGCGCAGGGACTCCTGGCGGAAGTGGGAAGTCACCACATAGGCATTGAGATCTTTGAGATCCAAAATGGGACGGGCTCCTCCGTCCTTTTTGGCCACCACAAACAGGTTGGAATAAAATCCTGAACCTGTGTCCCCTTGAGGAACCGCCTCCAGGACCTCTTTGTCCAAGAGATCCTGAATAGCGTCGTCGAACAGACGCCTTTTTGTGGGTTCCTGAGAAGGACGAGTAAAATGGAACCGAAAAGGAGGAAGGGAAGAGAAAGGGATCCTGTATCCCTCTGACACCACCTGAAGAACCCATGGGTCCGCCACTGACTCCTCCCAAGTCCGGCGAAAGATGCGGAGACGACCGCCTACAGCCGGATGCGGACCCGGGTTCGGCGAGTCATGCCGAAGCAGTCTTGGAGGTCTTGGCCTTGGAGGCAACTTTGGGCTTCCAGGACTGTTTGGGCTTGGAGGAGGAGCGCGTAGTGGGAGGACCCGTTTGGGCCGAGGAGCGTGTCTCAGTCTGAAAGGAACGAAAGGACCGATTGCGTTTGGCTGGAAACTTTTTCTTAAAGACTGAGGGTAGAAGAGTACTTTTACCGCCAGTAGCCTCACTGATCATTTCTTTGAGTTCAGACCCAAAAAGCAAATTCCCCTGAAAGGGCAAGGAAAGCAAGGCTTTCTTAGAGGCTGTATCAGCAGACCAAATTTTCAGCCAAAGAGCGCGTCTAGCCACCACAGAAGAAGTGGAGGCCCTCGCCATCATGCGCACAGCATCAAAAGCAGCGTCAGCAACATAGTTCTGAGCTTCAGTGATATTAGCAAGAAGCTGCAACTGTTCAGATACCGGCGCATCCTGGCGAACCGCTTCAGTCAGTCGTTCAGTCCAGGCCGCAATAGCTCTATTAACCCATGCCACAGCAAAAGTGGGGCGCATGGCTGTGCCAATGGAGGCAAAAATAGACTTAAGAGAGAGCTCTAGTTTCTTATCCGTCCAGTCCTGCAAGGCAGAGGCATCTGAGACAGCCAAGGCAGTAGATTTGGATAGTCTAGACACAGGAGCATCCACTTTGGGAGGATGAACCCATTTTGCCAGCTCCGCCTCAGGAAAAGGGTAAAGTTTAGCAAACTTTTTGGAGACAGAGGAAGATCTATCAGGATTCTTCCATGCCTCAGAGACCAGACGGGCAAGAGTAGGGTTAGTTGGAAAACAAACAACTGGTTTAGATGGCTTTTTCTGAAAAACATCAGTAGGATCATAAGTGGATTCCTGAGTCAGAGGAAGGTTGAGCGTATTCAGAACCGCTCTGATCAGACCCTCAGCCGAAACTTCAGGGTCACACTCATAGGGGTCCCCAATGGACCTGTTAGATTCAATAACAGTACGTTCCTCAGCATCAGAATCCTGTAAAAGTTCTTCTTCAGAAGAATCAGTGATATCAGGAGCTCCCTGTGGCTTAGGCAGGGAGGTCCTGATAGTAGAGGGGGTCTGCCAGACCTGGAGAGCCCCCTGTATCTGAGAGGGAAAGAGTTGAAGCGTGGATCTGAGATCCCTAGTGGCAGCTTTAAACTCCCTCACCCAAGATGGCTCAATAGCGTGGCTGGGAAGCCCAGGGTTGCTATCTTGACCAGTACAATTAGGGCATAGATCCCCCACATTATCGCCATCCAGCCCAATGTGGCAAGAGGAGCAAAACGCCATGGGGGTAGCAGACCCCCCATCCTCCTTAGACTTGGGTCTAGCCCCTAGCTCCAGTGAAGTAGACATGCTCACAGCGTCAATATACCCCACTAATAACACTATCACCCAGAAAAGGTGTTAAAGATTAAAGTTTCACCCCAGAAATGTTCTAAAAACGGACTTATCTGGCCAGCGAAGGGTTAATCTGTTGAGGAGAGAGAAGGCTCGGTCCCTGCGTAGTGTACTCGCCTAGGAAAAGTACCACAAAATGGCGGCCGTCATGACGGCCAATCAGAAACGAGCGCGAATCAGGCGCTCATGGGAAATGTAGTTTTCCTGTCCAAGTACCCCAAACAGTGCCCGAAGCCCCCCTGAACACCCCACATGAATAAAACACATTCCGGATGATAGATCAGGAGCCTAGAATTAAAATGAGCCCTCTCTGAAGTTGCTGTGAGAAGCGGTTCCAGAGATATGTCCCATACTGTGAATTCCCATAGAGAGTAAAGGAGCCCTTGCGTCTGAGCGGGAAAAAGCCGCGCTTAAAGGCGCGGAACACCATTTTTAATAAAGTTTAGTAAAACATTAAAAAGTGCCCAAACAAGCATGAAACACATGAGAAACATAAATAAATGAATACCCAATGCTCCAAAACTCAGAGAATAACACAGAAATTGCATAAACAGTAATAATGCAATAAAAACACCCTATGAGTGCTGGAGTGTATTAAAACTCCCAAATACAAGCCCATCAAAGGGACACTGTGGGGACAAGTGGACCTTCAGCACTCAATGGGTGACTCACCTTCCTTGCTGGACTTCTGTCTTCAGGTGACCATGATAAGGAGGGAAAGAACCAGAGGTAAATTCCCCAATAGGGGAGCTGCTTAACACAAGCTGTCCCCTCTTCAGGGCATAGGTCCACAGAAAATCCCTGGAAGCTGCACCAGCCACTTTAAAGAGGGCAATTCACAGCCATGGTCACCCTCCTAATGGTGGTATTCCATATTTGAATAAAAAATAATAAAATACTAAGATGCATAGATGTTCTCTACCTGGTGTGCAAGCACACCAGGAACAAATCAATCTAAAGTGGCTCTGGCCAGAAGGTGGCTTAAGTAAGAGGGGAGGCTCCGCCCCTTGCAAATTATTTGCATAGTTGTTCCTGCCTATTAAAGGGGACTTACGCCTCCCAGAGTACCAGTGACCTGTATTGGACGACAGTGAAAATTCCTGGAACATAACAATTGCCCCTCTTTCAGCATTGCAGAGACCTCCAACTTCACCAGGCATGAAAAACGATGTGAGACTGAACAACAGTTACACGAATTGCTTACTTGAGATCATTGGGACTCAGTGTGTGCAACCAGATACTGAATCTAGAGGGTCACATATGTTTTCACCCATGGATATTCAATGCTGGATTAGTTGAGGTTAAATACATTTTGACAAAACATATTTGTGTCATTTGTTTAATAAGGTTACCTTTTATATTTCATTAGGACTTAGATTAAAATGTGATAACATTGTAGGTATGAAATGTGAGAATCCTAAAGGGGTTCACAGACTTTTTCTCACTAATGTATAATTTTCATGAGGGGCAAGACTGATCATGTGTGGGAATTACATATTGCCTCTGGGCCTTAGTTTAGATGTCCCTGGTTTACTTGTTTGGATGCTAGAGACGTTTCTAATAAAAAGGTCAAAGCTGTTGTTCTCAAGTCTCTCCACAGGGACCTCGAACAGGCCATGTCTTTAGGATTTCTCTGCTTCTGCACAGATGAGTTAACCAGAGGCCCAGTTATTTAATTATCACACCTGTCCAAAACAGGAAAATTCTAAAGACCACCTGGTTAAAGTTTAAATACTATGAAAGAAAATAACAGGAATATAATTACCCATTTCACAGAATTTGTTGAAGAACTTTCCTCTCCTGTGTCATTGGCATTTGAATTTTCTTGATTCAGCTCCAAGTCTTCTGGGGTTCTTTCCTCTAAAATGCTTTGAACTTGAAAATAATTACAGAGATATATGTTAATGTGCAATCTCAGCATACTGTTCTCAGTCTAAAACAGTGACAGGCAACTAGATTCATGCCATAAACCACATATGAGTCCTTCAGGCCCACTATAGGGCTGGATGTTATGGACTGCAAATGGAAAAGGCTGCTAGGTCAGCAAAGGTAATTATAATGGGAGATTTCAACTACCCTGAAATTGACTGGAGCAATATGACTTCAGGCACAACAAAGGGAAATATTTTTCTAAGTATGATAAATGATAATTTTATGTCCCAACTAGTAGAGGAGCCAACTAGAAAAGAGGCCTTGCTTGACCTAGTGCTCTCAAACGATTCTGACATTGTAAACAGTGTGCAGGTAAGGGAACATTTGGGCAGCAGTGACCATAATATTGTATCCTTTGAAGTTTGTTATGAGAAACCCAATAGCAAGAGTTTAACCAAAACATTCAATTTCAAAAAGGCTAATTTTACAAAGTTAAAAGAAGCTTTAAAGGATATCCAGTGGGATGTAATTTTCAAAGATAAAAATGCACAAGAGTCATGGAATGTATTTAAAATGCTCTTGGGCAAATATACACGTCAATATATACCATTGGGGAATAAGCACAAGAGAAGTAAAGCAAAACCAATGTGGATTAATAATGTGGTTAGCAGGGAAATGAGTAATAAAAAGCAGGCTTTTAAGGTGTTTAAGTCAAATGGGTCAGATGCATCATTTAAAAAATATAAAGAATGTAATAAAATCTGCAAACAAGCAATTAAGCTAGCTAAAATAGAAAATGAGTGAAACATTGCAAACGAGAGCAAGAAAAACCCTAAACAATTCTACAAGTATATTAACAGCAAAAAAGTTAAGGTTGATATTGGTCCTCTTAGGACTGAAACAGGTGAATTGATTAGTGAGGATAAAGCTATGGCTGAGACCCTAAATACGTTCTTTGCTTCAGTATATACAAAGGAAGCAGAAATGACAAGCTATGGGCAAACAGACAAAACCATGGAATTTCCTCCAACATCTACATGGCTTACTGAGGACAAGGTCCAAAAGAGACTGGAAAGGGTTATAGTGAATAAAGCGCCTGGACCGGACGGTATACACCCAAGGGTACTTAAGGAACTTAGTTCAGTAATAGCAAAACCATTATACTTAATATTTATTGATTCGCTTTCATCAGGCATAGTGCCCTGTGATTGGAGGAAAGCTGATGTAGTTCCATTGTTTAAAAAGGGAGCAAGATCCAAACCAGGAAATTATAGACCTGTGAGCTTGACTTCCATAGTGGGTAAGATACTAGAAGGGTTATTAACGGATAGTATTCAGAACTATGTGAAGACAAACAATATCATTAGTAGGAATCAGCATGGTTTCATGAAGAACAGATCATGTCAGACTAATTTACTTGCATTTTATGAAAGAGTGAGTAGTAATTTGGACAGGGGAATTGCTGTTGATGTAGTATACTTGGATTTTGCAAAAGCCTTTGACACAGTGCCTCACAACAGGTTACTGTATAAATTAAAAGGCTTCGGTTTGGGTGGTGGTATCTGTACATGGATTGAGAACTGGTTAAATGATAGATGGCAGAGAGTTGTTGTAAATGGAACTTTTTCAAATTGGTCTAGGGTTATAAGTGGGGTACCGCAGGGTTCAGTCCTGGGCCCAATGCTTTTTAATTTGTTTATTAATGATCTAGAAGTGGGAATTGAAAGTAGCATCTCAATCTTTGCTGATGACACTAAGCTATGTAAGGAAATACATACAGAGCTCGATGTTTTTTCCCTACAGAAGGATTTAGATAAACTAAGTGAATGGGCAGAAAAGTGGCAGATGTCATTTAATGTAGATAAATGTAAGGTTATGCATTTGGGTTGTAGAAACAAACTTGCTACATATACTCTAAATGGGAAACAACTTGGGAAATCCTCATTAGAGAAAGATTTAGGTGTACTGATAGACAATAGTCTTCACAGCAGTGTGCAGAGTCACTCAGCTGCTGCAAGAGCAAATAGAGTACTAGCCTGCATAAAAAGAGGTGTAGAAGCAAGGGATGCTAATATTATCCTACCTCTGTATAAATCCTTGGTTAGGCCTCATCTAGAATATGGAGTACAATTTTGGGCGCCTGTTCTAAAAAAAGACATTACTGAACTGGAAAAGGTGCAGAGACGTGCAACAAAACTGATAAAGGGATTGGAGGATCTGAGTTACAAAGAGAGACTAGCCAAACTGGGTTTGTTTACATTAGAAAAGAGACGTCTAAGAGGTGATATGATTACCATTTACAAATACATTCAAGGCCAATACAAAGAACTATCCAATTAATTATTTATGCAAAGAGCTGAGCTAAGAACAAGAGGTCATCCATTAAGACTTGAGGAAAGGCGCTTTCGACTAAAACACAGGCAGGGATTCTTTACAGTAAGGGCGGTAAGGCTATGGAATTCTTTGCCTCGGGATGCTGTGCTTGCAGATAATGTAACTGCATTCAAAAAAGCAATGGATGCCTATCTAGCACAGAACAATATTGACAGTTATGACAGATGGCTTCAAAGCAAATAGGATATTGAGCCGGGGAACTATTTGACACACTCACACACACACCTACATTGGAAATTGCTCCAGAGGGCTTTTTTGTTGCCTTCCTCTGGATCAACAGGGGTGTTATTGGCATGGGCTGGACTTGATGGACGCATGTCTTTTTTCAGCCTTATCTACTATGTTACTATGTTACTATGACAGGTAATTGAATAAAGTAGATTAGTCTCTTGGGTGCTAGAAATGCTATGACAGAAGTGAGGGAAATGATTCTCACTCACTCGTACCTCCCAAGTGTCCCTCTTTAGGAAGGACAGTCCCTCTTTTAGACCCAAATCCCTCTGTCCCTCTTTCCCACCATGATGTCCCTCTTTTTAGGAAATAAGACTGTGTGTTGTGTACATAAGTGTATCATACTGTTCTACAGCAATAAAACTCACATTATTGTTTGTGTAAACATCAGTTGATGTGTTTATAAATTAGTGTGTGTAAATAAAATACTTTGGTCTTGCTATAAGTCATTTATTAGGTTACACAAGAAGGTGTCAATAGGTCATGAAATAGCCTAAAAATTCTCTTTAATGCCCAGCCCACCAGCCACACCCCTAGCCACATTCCCTAAAACACAAGTGTCCCTCTTTGACAGTTTGAAATGTTGGGAGGTATGACTCACTTCCTCTCTCACACAATACACTAACTTCTATGTCAAAGTGGGTAGAGGAGATTTTCTTATGTACTGCTCACATCTCCATCCCCTTGGGAAAACATTAGCCAATTGTAGCAGATGTCCAGTGGACTGGACTTTTTCCAAGTTGATTCTCACCAAACTTACTGTAGAAAACAATATCATTTTCTCTATTTGATCTAGGAACTGGTAAATTCATATGCACTCTTTAGTAAATAAGAGATGTTTCAGTTAGAATTCACCTGGTACTTGCTCACTGATGCATGAATGATGGCTAGATATGACCCAGCCATTAATATATTTGTGAATGGCAAATACACAAGGCAATCAGAAAATGTCCTTGTGCTTTCAGGCATTCTCTAATACATTAAACTAAATGTATTAAACAAAAGGTATTTACAAAAACACAATTTTAACACTTTGAACCATTCTATTCTTTTTTTCATGCTTGCAATTTTGTTTCATACATAAGAGTTGCTAGTTTCCAAAAAGATCTGTCACTTTTGCCCAAATAGTTCATTTTAGTGTGCTGCACATCACAGTTACGCAGTTACCAATAGGGAGATCAACAGGGTATTTCACCATTTCCTGCCATCAGCAAGATCAGGGTTCTTAAAGAGGAACGTTGTCTTATGAATAAATGGCTCTTAATTTACAAAAGGACTTACCTAGGTGAATGTTCTTCAAATATCTATCATTTTACTGCATTTATATACTGTCATTTTCATTTGAACTCTTGTGTAATTGTTTCATTTTACAATCTGATAAAAACTAATGTTCCTTACATGTTATTCAGGTCTATTTAAGCCTTTTGTTTGGTATGAGGAGGGGTGAACTAAATGAGGACTTCAATAGGAATAACTGTAACAGGCTACTGCAAATATGATGCAACACAACAAGGTAATCAATAGATAGACCTGACTGTTGTATGACAGGCATATACATAGGCACGTTATTTTTTAAGCAAATAGTCACTTATTCCCTTTATCTCTGAGTAATGCACTCTGGCACTCAAATGGTTAAACATAACCCCTCCATCTAGTACCTTCTAAAACCTCTAACGTTGCAAGTATTTTTATTGAACTTCATTGTCATTGGACATGTTGGCATTATGTGTGGAAATTGGGGCATAGTGGGGAACGGTGGCTCTATTTAAAGGGATAGTAATACTTAAAATGTAAAAAAAAATATGTTGTAGGGTTTATCCCCCTGAGTAAAACAAGGGTACTCCCACTGCTGAAACGTGTTTCGTTCAAAAGTTATTATTGAATTTTTTAGGTGCAATATCACAGTGGCCTGAAATTGTACAGTGACGCTGTTGCTACACCATCCTATGGAGATTTATGGTCCTGGGACCAGAGCTGTCCATAGGATGGTGTAGCAACAGCGCCACTGTACAATTTCAGGCCACTGTGATATTGCACCTAAAAAATTCGACTTTGAAAATTAATAACTTTTGAACGAAACACCTTTCAGCAGTGGGAGTACCCTTGTTTTACTCAGGGGGATAAACCCTACAATATATATTTTTTTACATTTTAAGTATTACTATCCCTTTAACAGTACAAATGGAACATAGAAAACAAAAGAATCTTACAGTCTACAGGAAGGTAGGTTGGGGTGTAAGCATTGTGGGGTGTATGGGCTTCCTACCACATGAACTGCTGGTCAATGGGTCAGAGAAAGAAATGCTTTTCAGCGCAGTGGTCTAGTAGGGGGTCTGTTTGGGAGAACATGATCCTATATGAACAATGAGGTTGAGATGGGGTTGCAGGTGGGAGAGTGAGTGTAGAAGGGAATGAGTAGCACTTGGACAGGCTGTTGTTCTGGCCTTGCTCATTACAGTTATGGTGGGTAGTTGATAGGCTTTCCTGAATAGGTGAGTTTTTAGGGAGCATCTGAAGGCTAGAGGAGAGTCTGATGGGACAGGGGAGGGAATTCCAGAGCTCAGGTGCAGCACAAGAGAAGCCCTGTAGGCAGGAATGAGAGGATGTAATAAAAGCTGCACAGAGAAAATCCTCTACAGAGTGAAGATGGTGAGTGGGACTGTATGTGGAAACAAGAGATGTAGAAGGTGCTGTGTTAGTAAAGGCTCTGTAAGTTAGTACCATTATTTTGAATTTCAAGGGACAGTAATGTCCCAGAAAATATATTTATTTATTTATCATTTTGTGGGGCTTAAAAAGTTTAACTGAATGCAAAAAACCCTATATCTCGAACCACTATTGTTTGAGAGATATTAATTGACAAAGTTCCCCCCTCCCTCCTCTTTCCCTGCCGTGAGCGCTGTGTTGACTGCAGGGGAATCCTGTCCGGGGAGCAACTGGCGCCTCTGCAGCAGAGCCGCAATCAAGTTATTTAAAATGAATTACTTCTTTGGAATGGTCTACAAAGTGTGCCTGGTTTGCAAGCACACTTTGTAGACCATTCCAAAGAAGTAATTCATTTTAAATAACGCGATTGTGGCTCTGCTGAAGAGCCTCCTTGTGTCGGCTGACACGGATGTCCTGCCGTCAGCATTACAGCTGACAGCCGGAAACATCAAATTTTCAATGGGAATATCTCTCAAACCATAGCGGTTTGAGAGATAGGGTTTTTTGCATTCAGTTAAACTTTTTAAGGACTACAGAATGATAAATATTTTTGTTGGGACATTACTAACACTATAATTCTAAATGCTAATGGGAGCAAGTTTAAGGATTGACAGAGAGGAGCGGTATTAGAGACATATTAGTCGAGAGGCACATTTCATTATGGACTGTAGTGGGTGAGAGTAAAGACATTTAGGAGTGAGTTACAGTAGTCAAGACGGGACACGATGAGTGTTTGGATTCGAATTTTGGTAGTCTCTTGGGTGTTGTCAGTAGTTTGTTTTCTGAGAGGTACTTGATTCTGCTAGATTGTTTTAACGGCTGTACTAGTATCAAGCTCATAGAATGTACACACATTAAAGGGACAATAGTAATGTACCCAAAATTTTTTTACAGATATGTAGAGTTTAAAATATTAATCAAATCGTTCCAAATCCTATATCTCAAACCGCTATAGTTTGAGAGAAATTCGCAGTCAAAGTTCCCCCATCCCTCCCCTCCTCCTGATGTCATCGTCTAGCTGACAGCAGGAGATCCCGGTCCGGAGACCAGCAGGCAGTTTGAGATATAGGGTTTGGAGCGATTTTATTAAATATTTTAACTGTACAGAACTGTAAGAAAAGTTTTGGGACATTACTGTCCCTTTAAAGCCGAATGACTTCATTGGAATGGTCTACAAAGTGTGCCTGGTTTGCAAGCACACTTTGTAGACCATTCCAATTCAACTTTTTAATCCCTCCAAAATGCTAAATATCTTTTCTGCATTGCAATGGGTCGGATACCTCTCTGGCACTTAAAGGGTTAATGCATAGATATCGTCCTCTTATTTTGGGTATGATTTTTGTAAACATGGTAGTGAAAAATAAAGACTGCAGTTTTTTCCAAGCGTTTCTGCAAAAAAATTAAACGAGGTAGAAATAATGATAAAAGAATATGGCCCTTATGTATAAAAGTCAACTGGACCAGTTCTGGGGCAAACCATTTCCACAACAGGAGAGGAATCAAAATTCCAATTGATTTAACTAGAACTTTTAACCCTTTGAATGCTAGAGAGATGTCGAATGTACAGCTTTGCAATGTGTTCAAAACCATTCAAGGTGTTAAATGGAAATATGGTCAATGTTTACATTTTCCCCATATAGCTCAGCTGGTTTGCCCCAGAACTGCTCCAGTTTCCTTTTATACATAAACTCCTAAATATATGAAATTGTATCCTCCAAATATATAGATGAACTTACTCTCTACACTGTCACCCACAGCCTTTCCACAAGCAGCTACAACAAGGGTTTCCTATCACCTACTAATAACCTCCATTTAACATTTTATGGCCAAAAAATCCTATTGGCTCTAGTGTAAAGAATCTGAAGGTCATCACAGGGCATTACCATTGGCTAGAGCCCGTAGGTCCTGAAAGCCAATTGAAGGAATCGGGCGCCCAATACAAGAATGCCGCCCGCAGGGGAGGATTCACATCATTTACATGTTTCCTGATAATGTTGAAAATGCGGGGACTTGTCTTTTTAAGAAAGTAAGTGGCATTTTAGAATCAGATAGCACCAGGGGAGGGAGGGAAGGGTTCTGGCCGGCTTAATTTAAAAAAAAAACAAAAAAACTCTAGAGTATAATACGCACCTTATGTGAAGTGGGGTAAAATTGTGCGTATTACACTCAAGATTTTACGGTAATAAGCAGATTCCAAATCAACATATGCTTTCTAGATAGGAGAAAAAGGACAAAGTATATGGACAGAGGAAGGAAGAAGGGTCAGTCAGAGAAAGAGAAACTAGAACGGAAAGAAGACAGATGTTTATACTGGAAGATTGCCAGAATGTTCAAATAATGTGCATTGTATCTCTCTCTCTTGCTATATATATACAAAATAACATCTTTCTTCAGGGATTTTTAACCTAGATAGCATTTGTAGGTGTATTAGAGTAGAACTTATCATAAAGTGAGATACCTTGGCGTGGTGGTAAGCTTACACATGGACTGACCAATATGTGGGACTAAATTCTCACTTATTTTACTTAGATTTACTAAGGATTATTATATATGCCCATTAGAGGGCACACATTATTCATAGCATATAGAGGAGCGCAGGTCTGTTTGTATAATCACAGTACTGTGCAGAAGTCTTAGACAGGTGTGAAATAATGCTGTAAAGTGAGTATGCTTTCAAAAATAGACACGTTAATAGGTTATTTTTATAATTTAACAAAATGATAGAAAGTGAACAGAAGATTAGAGAAAGGTTTAGGAGTACTGATAGACTTCACAGCAGTGTGCAGAGTCACTCAGCTGCTGTAAGAGCAAATAGAGTACTAGCCTGCATAAAAAGAGGTGTAGATGCAAGCATGGCTGGATTTACATCTCAGGAGCCTGTAGGCACAGAAATCTGAAGCGCCCCCGCCCCCATTGGCCATCTCCAATGGACACCTCCACAATGCTCCAAATCTCTCCCATCAGCTCCATATTGCCCCCATCAGCTCCATCTTGCCCCCATCAGCTCCAGCTTGCCCTCACATTGCCCCCATAATCTCCAACTTGCCCACATTAGCTCCAACTTGCCCTCACATTGCCCCCATCAGCTCCAACTTGCAGACACATTGTCCCCATCATCTCCACATTGCCCTATCATCTCCACATTGCCCCATCAGCTCCAACTTGCCCTCACATTGCCCCCATCATCTTCACATTGCCCCCACTTTGCCCCCCATATCTGTTTCCTACTTCCCTGGTGATCCAGCAGCAGACCTGTAGCACAGACTTGTAGCTGCTGTTGCTCCCACGCGGTCTTCTCTTTAGAAATGCAGAGCGCTGGGAGATAATGTCATCTCCCAGCGCTCTGCATTACTAAAAAGCCGACGAGGGAGCAACAGCAGCTACAGGTCCGTGAGCAGCGATGTGAATGCAAGTATAAAAAAAAATTGATTCCAATTACAGGCGCCCCTCTGTGGGGTGCGCCTGTAGGCAGATACCTATTCTGCCTTATGGCAAATCTGGCCCTGGATGCAAGGGATGCTAATATTATCCTACCTCTGTATAAATCCTTGGTTAGGCCTCATCTAGAATATAGAGTACAATTTTGGTCACCAGTTCTTAAAAAAGACATTGTTGAACTGGAAAAGGTGCAGAGACGTGCAACAAAACTGATAAAGGATTTGGAGGATCTGAGTTATAAAGACAGACTAGCCAAACTGGGTTTGTTTGCATTAGATAAGAGACCTCTAAGAGGTGATATGATTATCATTTACAAATACATTCAAGGTCAATACAAAGAACTATCCAATGAATTATTTATGCAAAGAGCTGAGTTAAGAACAAGAAGTCATTCATTAAGACTAGAGGAAATGTGGTTTCGACTAAAACAAAGTTAGGGATTTTTTACAGTAAGGGCGGTAAAGCTATGGAATTCTTTGCCTCTGAATGTTGTACTTGCAGACAATGCCTATCTAGCACAGAACACTATTGAAAATTATGACATATAGCTTCAATGTAGATAGGTTGTTGAACCAGGGAGCTATCTGACTGGTATTTGCAGTCAAGAAGAACTTTTTTTACCCACTTGGGGCTACATTGGAAATGGCCTCAGGGTTTTTTTTTGCCTTCCTCTGGATTAAAAGGGGTGTTTTTTGGCATGGGCTGGACTTGATGGGCGCATGTCTTTTTTTCAGCCTCGTCAACTATGTATGTAAAAATCTAAATCAAATCAATATTTGGTGTGACCACTCTTTGCCTTCAAAACAGCATCAATTCTTCTAGGTACACTTGCATAAAGTCAGGGGTTTTGTAGTCATCTAGTCAGTTGTATGATTAAACAATTAAATGAACATCAATGCTAATGAACATCAGTTTAATATGTGAGTTTAAACACAATCATTAACTGAAACAGAACAGCTGTGTAGGAGGAATAAAACTGGGTGAGGAACAGACAAGCTCAGCTTACAAGGAGAGGTTGCTGAAGATAGTTTAATGTCAAAAGTCATACACCATGGAAAGACTGACCACAGCAACAAGACACAAGGTAGTTATACTGCATCAGCAAGGTCTCTTCCAGGCAGAAATTTCAAGGCAGATGTGCTATCCAAGCTCTTTTGACTAAGCAAAAAGAAACAGGCAAGGTTGTGGACAGTAGATGCAGTGGTCGGCCAAGGAAACTTAGTGCAGCAGATGAAAGACACATCATGCTTACTTCCCTTTGCAATCGGAAGATGCCCAGCAGTGCCACAAGCTCAGAATTGGTATCCTGATACACCCATCTACTGTCTGGAGAAGTCTGGTCAGAAGTGGACCTCATGGAAGACTTGCGGCCAAAAAGCCATACCTCAGACATGGAAACAAGTCCAAGTGACTCAACTATGCATGAAAACACATGAACTGGGATACAGAAAAATGACAGCAGGTGCTCTGGACCGGTGAGTCAAAATTTAAAATATTTGACTGTAGCAGAAGGCAGTTTGTTTGCTGAAGGGCTGGAAAGTGGTACAAGAATGAGTGTCTGAAGGCAACAGTGAAGCATGGTGGAGGTTCCTTGCAAGGCTGGGGCTGCATTTCCTCAAATGGAGTTGGGCATTTGGTCGGAATTAATGGTCTTCTCTACGCTGAGTACAGGCAGAAATTTATCCATCACGCAATACCATCAGGGAGTCTGACTGGCCACAAATTTATTCTGCAGCATGACAATGACCCCAAATGTACATCCAAAGTCATTATGAACTATCTTCAGCGTAAAGAAGAACAAGGAGTCCTGGAAGTGATGCTATGGCCCCCACAGAGCCCTGATCTCAACATCATTGAGTCTTTCTGGGATTAAATGAAGAGAGAGAAACAACTGAGGCTGCCTAAATCCACAGAAGAACTGTGGTTAGTTCTCCAAGATGTTTGCAACAACCTACCTGCCGAGTGCCTTAACAAACTGTGTACAAGTGTACCTAGAATAATTTATGCTATTTTGAAGGCAAAGGGTGGTCACACCAAATATTAATTTGATTTAGATTGTTATTCTGATCAGTCACTATCATTTTGTTAATTGATAAAAAAAAACTGTTAATATGTCTACTTGTGAAAGCATTCTTACTTTACATAATTTTTTCCCACCTGTCAAAGACTTTTGCACAGTCAAATTGTAACTTGCCTGGATGCCAATCTCAGCACAGATGAATATATACATGAACAAAGTGAACCTCAGTCTCAGGAGTTGTTGAAGAATGAGGAAATGCTGATTAATTGAATCAACATTCCGGCACTAACTGGGGCCTTTCTCAAGATTGAAAAAAGCCAAAGTTATGGCCGAAATGTTGATTCAATAAATGAGCATTTCCTTGTTCTTCAACAAGTTCTGTGAGTGCAGTTCACTTTGTCTGTGTGTGTATATATATATATATATATATATATATATATATATAAAAATATATAGATATATACACACACCAAAAGAATGTGTTTACAATCAGCCATACAAGTAATCCAAGGTTGTCAAAAATCCCAAAACAACAAGCCATTTTATTACAACCATATGTCAGCTTCTCCATTTGCATACTCTTCTTCCCAGTCTGAGTTATACGGACATGATTCCCTTTTCCTTAGAAGGGCGGGACAAACTGATTTGGTAGTTAAACCACATGGAGCCTTGGAATGGCAAGGCCATTTTTGATTTGTCCCCAGATTTCGTAATTGAATCAGACGCCAGCTCGGTGGGCTGGGGAGCTCGTTGTGGAAATCTTACCACAGGAGGTAAATGGTCAGATCTTGAACATCATATGCACATCAATTGCTTAGAGTTGCTAGCTGGATCTTTCGCAATGAAGAGTTTTTCCAAGGACAAAACGAATTGTTGCATTCTCCTAAAAATGGACAATGTGTCTGCAGACAGGTACATCAATCACCTGGGAGGCACAAAGTCAAAAAGTTTGGCCAATTTGGCAAAGGAATTCTGGCAATTTTGTCTCGACAGAGACATTTCCATTCAAGCAGAATACCTTCCAGGTCTTTCCAACACTATCGCAGATTGGAACTCGAGACATCTATCAAATTTCAGAGATTGGACTCTTCACAAGTCCATTTTCAGGAAAATCAATATCCTTTGGGATCTTTTACACATAGACCTTTTTGCGTCAAGACTAAATTCTCGATTGCCAAAATTTTTCAGTTGGAGACCAGAGCCGGAAGCTCTTGCTTCAGACTCGTTTCTTCAATCATGGAGAGAGACCAGGAATTATGTCTTTTCTAGTGTTGAGCGAGCATGCTCGGCCGATGCTCGGATCGGCTCGAGCATCGCTCTGCTCGGCACATGGCGGTACTCGTACGAGTACCGCCATGTGCTCGCCCGCCATGTTCGGGTGGCAGGGATCTGTGCCGAAGGAGGCACAGATCTTACAGACGCTCCGCTGGACCACCAGGGACTGGAGGTAGGGGGCATTGTGGAGATGAAGGGGGCATTGTGGAGATGAAGGGGGACATTTTGGAGATGAAGGGGGACATTGTGGAAGGGGGACATTGTGGAAGGGGGGCATTGCGGAGATGAAGGGGGCATTGCGGAGATGAAGGGGGACATTGTGGAAGGGGGACATTGTGGAAGGGGGGCATTGCGGAGATGAAGGGGGCATTGCGGAGATGAAGGGGGACATTGTGGAAGGGGGACATTGCGGAGATGAAGGGGGCATTGCGGAGATGAAGGGGGACATTGTGGAAGGGGGACATTGTGGAAGGGGGACATTGCGGAGATGAAGGGGGCATTGCGGAGATGAAGGGGGACATTGTGGAAGGGGGACATTGTGGAAGGGGGACATTGTGGAAGAGGGGCATTGTGGAGATGAAGGGGGGCATTGACCAGGCACCCTCCCCTCATCAGAGCAGGGGGTGCCTGGTGTAATGCTCGTGTCGCCCCATTGAATTCAATGGGGCTCGGGTGCTCGGCCGAGCACTCGAGCCTCCGGCGGTGCTCGGTCAGAGCACCCGAGCACCCGAGCATCGGGGTGCTCGCTCAACACTAGTCTTTTCCCTTTTCACAATGATTCCCAGGGTCATTCTTCAAGTCAGGAAACAACGGGCCACGTTAGTGTTGATCACTCCATTTTGGACAGCTCAACCTTGGTTCCCTCCACTTCTGAAGTTGTCAATAGATTACCCACAGATTCTACCCAATTTTCCTCAGTTCTTGACAGACCCTATAGGGAATCATCACAATCTCTTATTATCAAACCAGTTACATCTGATGGTTTGGCTGATTTCAGGGCTCCCTGGTGTGTTGATGGACTTTCGGAATCAGCTCTTTCACTCATGTCCAAGGCTTGGGCTCCAGGAACTCGAGAATGTTACAAATATTGCTGGTGGATATGGTCACGTTGGTGCTTGGAACGGAATTTGGATCCCGTTTCTTCCGATTTAATCTCGGTTTTGAATTTCCTCTCTGATTGTTTTCAACAGGGTAAGGCTTATAGAACTATCAATTGTTATAGGCCTTCCATTTCTGCAGGTCATTGCCATATTGATTATTTTCCTACGGGTCAACATCCCCTTGTTTGTAATCTCATGAAGGGCATTAGGTTATCTCAACCTCCTTCTGCCAAATATAGTAGTCTATGGGATGTTACTGTTGTTCTAAGATTTCTTGAGTCGTGGCCCGAAAATGATAGATTATCACTCAAACAATTTTCAGCAAAAATTACTATGTTGCTGTGTTTAATCTATTTTCGTAGGGTCTCAGATGTTAAGGCCCTAGATGTAACCTCACGTTCGTTTGTGCCAGCTGGGGTTATCTTTCAGATGTTGTGACGGTTTGTTTGACACTCAGAGACAGTAGTTGAGGTAAAAACACAGTTTTATTGAACAATGTAAAATAGCAGTAACCCTCACGGGTCCAGTAATGTATAGACAATGTGATACTGACACAGGACAGGTTATAGAAAGAAATACCCACACGGGTCCAGTAATTGTACAGACAAATATAAACAATGTACTGACACAGGTCAGGTATTACGTGTGATTCTCAGACAAGGCAGCAAAGAACGGGTTACTGATAGTCCAGGAAGACTGACAGGCCCTATCAGAGCGAGGACCTTAAGGCTCTCCCTAGGGACGGAGAGTACAAAGAGAGAGTAATGCCACAGGAATAAGAGAAGGCCCATAGCAAACTATATGCTGCCGTAGCAGTAGCTGAGGATACACTGTATGCCCAGAGGTTGCCCAACGGAGACCACAATGCCAACAACCGGTGGAGAACGGCCCTTATCCCCGGAGGGAATAGATAAACACTGAGATCAATGTCGACTGCCGTAATGGAACTAGCCTGAGGCGCCCAATGAAACCCAACCTCAGCTGATGGCAGGAGTATAGGTCTAGCGTACAGAGGCACAGAATGGAATGCACACACCGGAATGTCGCCTGCACGACATGGACAGTAACCGAGACCCGGCTGCAGCATAAGGCTCAAAACCGGAGTGTCGCCCTCGTGACACGGAGAATAACCAAAACCAGACTGCAATAAATGAGTGTGCTGGAAGCAACACTGCCCGGATGCCAAGCCCAACGGAGACACAAGGAGCAGCTGGCAGTCCTGGACAGGCAGCAACGGAGGCCCAACGGATCAGCACACAGAGCAGGTACAACAGCCAACCGGAAACAGTAGACAAGCAGGAACATCAGCCAAACCGTGTCGGTACACAGGGCAGGAACAACAGCCAGGCCGGGTCGGTACACAGAGCAGGAACGTCAGCCAATCCGAGTCAGTACACAGAGCAGGAACGTCAGCCAGGCTGGGTCGGTACACAGAGCAGGAACGTCAGCCAATCCGGGCCGGGTCGGTACGCAAAGCAGGAACGTCAGTCAGGCCGGGTTGGTACACAGAGCAGGAATGTCAGCCAATCCGAGTCGGTACACAGAGCAGGAACAGAAGCAGTAGAGTGGTCAGGCAATCCGGGTCATACACTGAGATCACACTAGAACTGGAACAAGCGCTGGTACAGAAACACCACGAAAGGGCAACAGCAAAGTGACAGGACCCAGTATTTAAGGACACATATTGGGCGGGCCAATACCACAGCAACCAATAGGAGTAAACTGGGAACCAGATTGACAGAATGTCGCCCGCATAGCACGGGCACCATGATAGATGTATAGGAGAACTAAAACTATGTCTAGGCAAATTTTCTATTCTGCTTTTCCACAGAACCCTCAACTTTTGTGTGGTTCAATGTTTGCAAGCTTATGAATTAGCTACTACTAATTTTAGACCCAAAAATGCTACTCAATTGTTAATCTCATTTAAGAAACCTCATTTACCTGTTTCTTCAGCCACTTTGGCTAGATGGATCCGTTGGATCATGCAGTCAGCTAATATTGATGTCTTCCTTTTCGGGACTCATTCTTTGAGAGGAGCTATGGCCTCCAGATCTCTTTTATCTGGGGGGTGCCTCCAAGACATTCTTAAAGCAGCTGATTGGTCCAGAGAATCCATTTTTACGTCTTTTTATTTCAAACCAATTTCTCATGTTTCTTCAAATGTTATTAATCAGCTTTAAACTAGCATAATAGAGCCTCCGGTCTAGCAATAAAATTCAAGGTTTTTCCTAGCTTCGTGAAGGAAAGTCAGGATTTTATTAAAGACACGGAGGCGAATATTAGCTCTCCCATTTTTACCCACCCTGTCATGGATTTTCTATTTCATTGCAGGATAACTGTTCGGCTGTTCCGACATGAGTTTTCAGATGGAATCTACCGTCATGTGAAGAGTTCGATATGTGTTCAGTTTATATATTTTGTTCAGCAAAGAAAGAGGATGTTGTTCCAGATTGGAGGAGTATTATACCAGACTGTTAAATGTGATTGGAAGGGAATATGTGGGGGTGGAGTCAGTTATACTGTAACCTGTACAATGTTTATTTCTACTGTAATACAGTTTTTTGCTGCTATCTGGAGTAAAGTGAGAAAGTAAAGCATAATATTCATCTCTGTGTCTTTAATAAAATCCTGACTTTCCTTCACGAAGTTAGGAAAAGCCTCATTAGGCTACAATATTTATCAGGTAACAATTGCCAGGAATTTGCCATTTTCTGTATTGTAATGAATACCTCTCCTCCAGCAAGGTCTGCAAGTAGATTCCCTCTAATTAATTGTGTATATGATAACTGGCAATTTGATTGGTTGTAATTAGTGATGATCGAGCACCCCAATGCTCGGGTGTTCGGGTGCTCTGGCCGAGCGCCCCCGGAGGCTCGAGTGCTCGGCCGAGCACCCGAGCCCCATTGAAGTCAATGGGAGGACTCGAGCATTACACCAGGCACCCCCTGCTCTGATGAGGGGAGGGTGCCTGGTTGATAGGAAAAGGTCAGAAAATGATGGAAACACCACAGAAATGGTTCAGGGACAGCATAGGGAGGATGTCTGGATGCATCTTGGACTCCAACGTCGCTGCTGGGAACGATGTTTCGCCCGTAGTACGCCATTTTTACAGACTGACCGTAAAACACACAAAAAGGAAGATAAAAACGACTTTAGGCGAAAAATTGTTACCAAACAGTATTTGCTGTATATTTACTTGTATATCATCTGCAAATTCTGCAAAAAATTTCATTGATTTTTCGGAACTGGGGCCATGATTAAGAGGGAAACGTGCGCAGCGTAAAGCAGGTGTTCAACGTGGTTATGGCCCGGGTAGGGTACAGCATTCAGGAACGGAGGCCGCAGCTACCACAGGTTTTACAACATGTCCGTTTGCCCTTGTTAACTCCAAAATTTATAGTCGGAACAGTGGGGTCTGATCCATTGAATAAAAGTGACGAAG
Organism: Rhinophrynus dorsalis; assembly: GCA_037306005.1. Lineage (NCBI taxonomy): Eukaryota > Metazoa > Chordata > Amphibia > Anura > Rhinophrynidae > Rhinophrynus > Rhinophrynus dorsalis. The sequence goes on from CM074718.1 coordinate 57,110,358, forward strand.
TGACTTAGTGGATGAAGCCAAGAACTACCTTCTGCTCTGTCGAACACCCCAGCCCTATTTAATTCAATGGGAGGACCTGAGGCACTCCGATACAACCTGTATATCAAATAATGGAGGGCCTCATTCACATTGTGGTACAATAGTTCAGGTAGTGGTCCAACACTCATAAAGCCTATGCACTAAGTGAAAGGGCTGCCAAAAATTAGACTGAAATGTCACTCCAATACACCCTTTATTACACATAAAGGAGGGCATCATACACAGCCTTGAAAAATTAGGATTAATGGCCTGCTGGCGACCCTCTAAAACATTAGGGGCGAGGGCATGCCGCTAAGCTGACCATCTAAAACATTAGGAATGAGGGTCTGCTGCTGAGCCGACCATCTAAAACATTATGGTTGAGGGTCTGCTGCGGAGCTGACCATCCTAAACATTATATGCGAAGGCCCGCTAGTGAGCTGATGCTATAAAACATTATATGAGAGGGCCCGCTAGAGAGCTGACCCAATAAAACATTATATAAGAAGGCCTGCTGGTGAGCTGACCTATACAAAAATTGTCAAACAGGGCCCACCGGTGAGCTGGCCCTATATAAAAATTATATCACAGGGCCCGCTGGTGAGCTGGCCCTATATAAAAATTATATCACCGGGTATATGGAAGAGGAGGAGGAGGATGAGAAGATTAAGAGTCAACCATATACCCGTTTTTTGGGTGGAAGGGGTTAATGGGAATACAGAGTATTCCCATCATTGTAAATAACATATCTAAAGTGACTTTATGTTCACCCGGGGCTTTCGTCCAGTGGAGTGGAGAAGTCAGGGGAAATCCAGGCCTTGTTCATTTTTATAAGTGTCAACCTATCAGCATTTTCGGTGGAAAGGCGGATACGCTTATCTGTTATGATGCCACCAGCAGCACTAAATACCTGCTCAGACAGAACGCTGGCGGCAGGGCAGGCCAGCACCTCCAAGGCGTAGAGTGCCAGTTCATACCACGTGTCCAGCTTGGACACCCAGTAGTTGTAAGGCACAGAGGGATCATTGAGGACGCTGACACGGTCTGCTACGTACTCCTTCACCATCTTCCAAAACTTTTCCCTCCTTGTGACACTAGGCTGCTCATCAGGGTGAGGGTGCTGGCGGGGTGTCATGAAGGTGTCCCACGCCTTGGAGAGTGTTGCCCTGCCTTTGTCGGAACTGCTGTGTGCTCCCCTTTTCTCCCCTTCTCGGTTGGCCAAGGTAGCACGTACTCTGCCGCCAGCGTTGTCAGATGGAAAATTTTGGAGCAATTTTTCGACAAGAACCTTCTGGTATTGCACCATTTTGCTTGTCCTCTCCACCGGAGAAATGAGAGATGAGAAATTCTCTTTGTAGCGGGGGTCCAGAAGGGTGAACACCCAGTAATCCGTGTTGTCTAAAATGCGTATAACGCGTGGGTCACGGGAAAGGCAGCCTAACATAAAGTCAGCCATGTGTGCCAGAGTACCAACAGGCAAGATTTCGCTGTCCTCACCAGGAGGATGACTCTCAATCTCCTCATCCTCTTCCTCCTCTTCTGCCCACCCACGCTGAAGAGATGGAACTAAAGTTCCATGGCTACCCTCTGTAGCGGAGGCAACCGTGTCTTCCTCCTCCTCCTCCTCCGCCTCCTCCAATTGTCGCTGAGAAGAAGAAATGAGGGTGCTCTGGCTATCACCTTGTGTAAGCTCTTCCTCCCGCATTTCCACCTCTTCCACATGCAAAGCGTCGGTTTTAATTGTGAGCAGCGAGCGTTTCAGTAGACACAGAAGTGGGATGGTTACACTGATAATAGCGTTATTGCCGCTCACCATCTGTGTCGATTCCTCAAAATTGCGTAAAACCTCACAGAGGTCTGACATCCATTCCCACTCCTCACTTCTGATTAGAGGAAGTTGAACAGAGAGGCGACGACCGTGTAACAGCTGGTACTCCACTACTGCCCTCTGCTGCTCACAAAGCCGGGCCAACATGTGGAAGGTGGAGTTCCAGCGCGTGCTCACGTCACACAGCAGCCGGTGAGCTGGCAATTGTAAGCGCTGCTGCAGCTTCAACAGGCCGGCTGAAGCTGTAGATGACTTACGGAAATGTGCACACACGCGGCGCACCTTCGTCAAGAGATCATGCAAATTGGGGTAGGTTTTTAGAAATCGCTGAACCACTAAATTAAATACATGCGTTAGGCATGGTACGTGTGTGAGCTTGCCGAGCTCCAAAGCCGCCACCAAGTTACGCCCATTATCACACACAACCATGCCTGGTTGCAGGTTGAGTGGCGAGAGCCACTGCTCGGTCTGGTGACTAATCCCCTGCAACAGCTCTGAGGCCGTGTGCTGTTTGTCCCCAAGGCAGATCAGCTTCAGCACGGCCTGTTGACGCTTCCCCACTGCAGTGCTACACTGCTTCCAGCTACCGGCTGATGGGTGAGTGGCGCTGCGCGCAGAGAATTCGGAGGTGGAAACGGAGGAGGAGGAGGAGGAGCCAATAACGTAGGTGCTGGCGGAAACCCTGATGGAGGTAGGGCCCGCAATCCTCGGCGTGGGTAGCACTTGTGCCATCCCAGGGTCCGAGTCGCTCCCAGCCTCCACGACATTCACCCAGTGTGCCGTCAGGGAAATGTAGCGTCCCTGGCCACAAGCACTTGTCCATGTGTCAGTCGTTAAGTGGACCTTCCCAGTAACTGCGTTGGTCAGGGCACGGGTGATGTTAAGGGACACATGGTGGTGTAAGGCGGGGACGGCACACCGGGAAAAGTAGTGGCGGCTGGGGACTGCGTACCGAGGGACAGCTGCTGCCACAAGCCTAAATGGCAGCATTTCGATGGCCAGTAATTTGGAAAGGTGTGAGGTTAGTGCTATGGCCTGTGGGTGGGTGGCTGGGTATTTTCGCTTGCGCTCAAATGACTGGGGTAACGACATTTGGACGCTGCGCTGGGACAGGGAAGTGGATGTGGTCGCTGATGGTGCTTCAGATGGTACAGGTGCAGGGCGGGAGGTATGCGGGCCTGCGCCTTCGACAGGCGATTGGCCGGCACCGAAAACAGGGGAAGAGGAGGCAGTGGTGTGGCCTGCAGACACAGATTGGCGATCCGGGCGTTCCTCCCACTTATTACGGTGCTTGGATGCCATGTGTCGGATCATGCTGGCGGTGGTGAGGTTTCTAGTGTTCATGCCTCGGCTCATTCTGGTGTGGCACAGGTTGCAAACTACAATTTTTTTGTCGTCCGCACTTTCCTTAAAAAAACGCCATACCGCGGAACACCTAGCCCTTGGCAAGGGAGATTTACGCAAGGGGGTGCTCCGTGGAACATTTGCGGGACGGTTTGGTGCGGTCCGCCTTCTTTCTTTAGCCACACCACTGCCTCTTCCAGCCTGTTGCGGTGCTGCAGATGGCTCACCCTCAGGACTGCTGTCATCGCTCGGCTCTCCACCTTCCCAGGTGGGGTCAGTGACCTCATCGTCCACCAAGTCCTCCTCCACTTCCTCACTCTGATCATCCTCCTCATTTCTTGATCCCACCACATACTCAGTCATTGACAACTGTGTATCATCCTCCTCATCAAGGTCTTGAGACAGTAATTGTGGTTGATTTGATGGCAACTGTGTCTCATCATCATCATCATCCACTTCCTTTGACCTTAAATGCCGTTCTCCTCTGTCATCTTCTTGTGATTGGGTACCCTCTAGAGGTTGTGAATCAGGGCACAAGATCTCATGTTCCTCTGCAAGCGTGCTTGGAGAGAGGTTCAAATGAAGGATTGGTGATGAGACGAGCTCCTCACTATATCCCAGTGTGGGATCACTTCTTTGGCCAGACCCTCTATGGTGGGAGGAAGGATGATCAGGGTGAGGATTATGTTGACCAGACTCTTGGCTACTGAGAGTGGACTTGGTGGAAGACAGGGTGGTGCTTAACCGACTGGAAGCAGTATCAGCTGAAATCCAACCGACCACCTGTTCGCAGTGGTCTGACCTCGAGAGTGATGTCCTGTGACGCCCTGTAAACTGAGACATGAAGCTAGGTATGGTGGATGTCTTTCTGTCTTGTGCTTTGGCACCAGGCACAGTTTCTACGCGTCCTGACCCGCGCCCTGAACTATCAGGATCACGTCCACTTCCCCGTCCCTTTTTACCCGCCTTCTTCATATTACACGGAATATATGCCGCTAATCTGCGGCTAGGCACACTAAACAGAATGTGAAAATAATCTGCGGCTAGGCACACTAAACAGAATGTGACGCTAATCTGCGGCTAGGCACAGTGAACGGAATATGTGACGTTAATTTTAATATTTGCACACTAAACAGAATGTGAAAATAATCTGCGGCTAGGCATACTAAACAGAATGCGACGCTAATCTGCGGCTATTTTCAGTGAACGGAATATGTGACGTTAATTTTAATATTTGCACACTAAACAGAATGTGAAAATAATCTGCGGCTAGGCACACTAAACAGAATGTAACGCTAATCTGCGGCTAGGCACAGTGAACGGAATATGTGACGTTAATTTTAATATTTGCACACTAAACAGAATGTGAAAATAATCTGCGGCTAGGCACACTAAACAGAATGTGACGCTAATCTGCGGCTATTTTCAGTGAACGGAATATGTGACTTTAATTTTAATATTTGCACACTAAACAGAATGTGAAAATAATCTGCGGCTAGGCACACTAAACAGAATGTGACGCTAATCTGCGGCTAGGCACAGTGAACGGAATATGTGACGTTAATTTTAATATTTGCACACTAAACAGAATGTGAAAATAATCTGCGGCTAGGCACACTAAACAGAATGTGACGCTAATCTGCGGCTATTTTCAGTGAACGGAATATGTGACGTTAATTTTAATATTTGCACACTAAACAGAATGTGAAAATAATCTGCGGCTAGGCACACTAAACAGAATGTGACGCTAATCTGCGGCTAGGCACAGTGAACGGAATATGTGACGTTAATTTTAATATTTGCACACTAAACAGAATGTGAAAATAATCTGCGGCTAGGCACACTAAACAGAATGTGACGCTAATCTGCGGCTATTTTCAGTGAACAGAATATGTGACGTTAATTTTAATATTTGCACACTAAACAGAATGTGAAAATAATCTGCGGCTAGGCACACTAAACAGAATGTGACGCTAATCTGCGGCTAGGCACAGTGAACGGAATATGTGACGTTAATTTTAATATTTGCACACTAAACAGAATGTGAAAATAATCTGCGGCTAGGCACACTATTAAAATGGCCCTTTTTGTTGCTGCGTTGTACACTATTTGTCCCTGTGCACCTAGTACAATGTCACCTAAATATCCCCCCCCCCACAAAAAAAAATATGAAATTGTGTCCCCCCCAAACAAAATATAAATGCTGCCCCCACACACAACAGTCCTAAAAAGGACTTTTGGGTCTTGATATGGTGTTCCAACACTTTTATTCTCCCTACACTGACTTTCCCTTCCTATCCTCATCTCTCCCTGGCTAAGACTGAGCCGAACTCGCTGGTCGGGTGCTATACAGCACCCGATCACGGGTTCTGGCCAGCCAATCAGTGTAATGCCAGCAGCCAACATGGCTGCTGGCATTACACTGATGTCAGAGCCTCCCCGCACGTTTATTGGCTGCGCAGCAGCCGCGAAAAGTGCGGGGAGGAGACCCGAACATGGCGGACGAGCACATGCGGTACTCGTACGAGTACCGCCATGTGCCGAGCAGAGCGATGCTCGAGCCGAACCGAGCTTCGGCCGAGCATGCTCGCTCATCACTAGTTGTAATACTTTCACTGTACCTATTTCTTGATAGCACTTGGTGTATTGTGGTTTAGCCTGAGGAAGAGAGGCACTGAGCACCCGAAATGCTGCATGTATGGTGTTCACAAATAAAGGTTGCGGCGTTTGCAATGATACATTGCCTTGAGTGTGTTCCCCTATGCACATCTCTACCTGACATTGTATCACTATCCTGCTTTAAAGTGTTAGTAATACTTAAAATTAATTCTATTTTATATTGTAGCCATGAAAAAAAACATTAAACATGATATTTATAGTTTGAGATATATTCGCAAGTAAAATTCCCCCTCACTGGCTATTTCAGCCAAGTCTGCCATCTAGCTGACGGACTTGGCTGAAACAGCCAGTGAGAGGGAACTTTACTTGCGAATATCTCTCAAACCATAAAGGTTTGAGAGATGAGACTTATATCGTTTTTAATGTGTTTTTCATGGCTACAATATAAAATAAAATTAATTTTAAGTATTAATATCACTTTAATGTTTGAATGACCAGAAAATTCTCTGGAAAAAAAGAGATCCAGGGAGTTTACTGTCAAGTGCTTAACCCTTTGAGTGCCAGAGGGGTATGCAACGCATTGCTTTGCAATGCGTTGCTTACCTCTCTGGCACTCAAAGGGTTAAAACTTTAAAGACAAATAGGTGGATTTGGAAAAAAAAACAGTAAAAAATTATAGCCAATTTGGCTGTACATATTATGCACTTGTAGTCAAAATACAAGGTTACTTTGCTTTGAATTTAACAAGGAGCTCTTTACACAGGAAGCTGTCAAACACCTATTGTAGGTTTGTGCATAAAGCATTGCGTGCAAACTGACTGATAACAGAATAATCGAAAGTAACACCTTCTATACTATAGTAAAGTAACACTTACTATTATGCAAGTGGTTACAATATACCCAACTATGTTTTGTTTTTTTTTGTTTTTTTAACCCTTTGAGTGCCATGGTGTACGGAATTATGCAGAGCATAAAAGATGAAGTATTACTATCCCTTTAATATAGAAAAAAACCACATATTTGACACATATGCAACCTCAGACTTCAGAGCGGTTTTTGTCTTATTTATTTAGTACTTTACAGCTTTTATTTCCTTAGAACTATTTTAGACAGACAACAGAACTGTTGCAGCCCCATGCCACAGTTCTTTCACCCATTTAGCTACCCCACCTGTCTTGCGTTTCAGCCCCAATTGGGAATGCAGGTGGTGGTAGGGGGTTTCTGACCAGATTTGAAGATACACCCTCTGCATTACAGATATTGCTATATTACTGACTGGCACCCACACGAGTTGACCATTCAGTGGAATGAGGATTGCAACCTCCAACTCAGCTCATGTGAAAGTCCTGCCATCTACCACCATAAGCCACCGGGCCGGCCTTACTCACTGTAACATTACTGCATTACTTGGGGAATGCATAGAAGTTGCCTGATGTTGGACTTTGTTGCATTCACATAGGCAATATTTGCCTGTATGGAAGGCACCATAGTTCATCATGTTGCATTTCACCACAGGCTACAGACCTAACGCGGCATCACTGTGTTGAAGATGCCCACGGGAAAGGTTATTTAAGCTGTATTGTGAGCTGGTATATTTGCATTGCCTCCCATTGTTACTGGTTTGGGCATTATACTGTATATGTTACATACAATGCAGTGTAGATGCAATGGGCCACGTTTCATAAATCCGGAGCAAAACATTTGTGCCATAGTTAACCCTCTGTTATGTAATTCATTGCTTCTCAATGTGTTGCATACCCCTCTAGCACTTGAAGGGTTAAGATGACAGGATCTACATTTTAATGTAGGATTGTTGAAATAAATGCCACTCTGCAGGTCTACATAGAAACCGGTACAACCCTGCAGTGTGTGTTTTTCATACATGGCATTCATTAAAATGCAGAGTTGGTCACGTTCATCTTACTGGGCCATTTTAAGCAACTGTTGGCCCTGGATGAAGTATAAAGTAGAAGACAACCTTAACCCCTTGCATGCTAGAGAGCTATCTAATGCAATGCTCTGCAATATGTTCACAAGGGATTAAATATTGATTACACTTTCCCATTCCTTCTAAAAGTAAGTACTCAAGGTTATAAGATTGTCACACAATTTTGATCTTACATTAACTTCATAGAATGTGGTATGTTCACACATGTGGTCACACAATGCTAAACGCTTGGACCTACAGCAGCTCAGGGAAGTGGTGATATGATTATGTTGATGTGTTCAAAGCACTTTGACATCTCCATATCCACTAAAATTTGGGGATGCAAGGGGAAGGTATACTTTTTAACCCTGTGAGTGCCACAGGAGGTAAGCACTCAAAGGGTTAAGTGAGTGATGCTGCTCGTGGTGCAGAAAGGATGCTCTCCACTCACCTACTGAGCAAGAGGGGAAGCAGAAAGAATGCTCTTAGACTTCAGGATTGTCTTACTGCTGGTGAGGTGTGAGGGAGAGCATCCCTTTCACATTGCCGACTGTTTGACAACCCTCCATGCTTCTGATTTATTGAGGGCTGTTACTGCATAGGAAACTACAGGGAGAACCCAAGTTTGCCAGCCTCAGGTAGGCAAAGTTGAGACTCTGAACTCCAAAAGCAGAGGCTTCTATCGGAGTTTAGTTCATGTGGGGAAGTGCCACATTAACTTATAAACACACTCTAATGAATAAGATAATGGTTCATTATCCTGCATTTCCATATGGAAATAAACCATTGTCGATGTGATGAGAATTCGTAAACCTGTCAAAGGCCTGTTAGATTGATGTCGATGTAGGCAGATTTTTGTCAGATTGATGGGGATATGATGTTGAAGACACTTCACTGCATACTATCAATGTGCCTTCTACAGTGCTCCAACAGTACATTGACATTATGATCCCTCTTAGACCTTTATCCCTCCCAGTGATGCAGTTTGGTTGCACGTGAAGAACCCCAGCAATACAAAGCAGAGAAGAGAACCACAGAACACCAGCACTACAGAGCAGAACTTTATCATGACATTTATTGGACTATGCAGAAACACAAGGTGGTGCCCCTGTGCAAATCAACAGGAAACTCTATTAAACACCACCAACACCTATAAGGTGTCTACTCATAAAATGAATGGCTGGAAACTGGTATATACCAAATTCAGCTCTAGGGCCTCTGGGATGATTAACTGCCCCCCGTTATAGTACTTCCAGGATTGAAATAGTAATCTGTGGCTGCTCTCCTTCAACTCACTCTCCCCACAGCACAAGTAAGAAGTATAGAAATAAACTGGAGACTCCCAATAGTGTAATGCACATAAGTCTTTTTTAAGTATTGAGGGATAGATAAAGAAAACGTCTTTGCTCCAGATATAGTAATTTTTGTCCTCTGACCCATGTGGATGTAGGGTATATTTGCATCCATTTAACATTACCTGCATTGATATTTTGTTCAGTGTTTAGTATGGTTGTAGATTTTGCCTTTTCATCCAAATGTTATGGATGTCATACATTATGTGTTTATTGGTAAACTATGTTATGGTATGTCATTTTTGTTAAACCTATTAAAAATCATTTTTTATCTAGGTATTGGAGGGCTACATGAACCTAGTGGTTCTAATATAATCTTGGCGGACAGGGGGAGGTCAGCATCCATTAAGTGTGATCCATCTGGATACTTCTGGTTAGTGATTTCCCACTTAGTCTGGGTGATTCTGACATTAAAGGGATAGTAATACTTCGTTTTAACTTTATTTTATTTTGTAGGCATTAAAAAAACATGAAGAACGATATAAGTCTTAGCTCTCAAACCTTTATGGTTCAAGAGATATTCATAAGCAAAGTTTCCCCTCCCGCCCCTTTTACCTAGTGTAAGCCATCTCTTCTCAGATGAGGAATCTGGTTGTAAGACCAGACAGATAACAGAAGGGGACAATTTTCTTTATATGAAAACAATGAAAGCCCTGCCCCACTTGACAAGTTTTTCAGGTTTTTCCCTTATCTTAATTGAAGATTGTCCCTCTGTGCAATCTACCTGGGCACCTCCCTTCTGATCTGTCTGAGCAGTGTTACATCAGTAAAAGGGGCGGGAGGGGGACACTTTGTCACTGAATTACTCTTGAACTACAACTCTGACAGAACTGAAATAACACTCTCCAAAGTCCAAATACTATGATGATTAATTAGAGCTGTTTTTATTATGAAACATTACTACCCCTTTAATTATCATGGGTTCATTGTTTATAAATTGGGGTTCCTAAGAGGTCATTTTATGTATTTATTAGGTGCTGCTTATGTATTAGGATTTTATTGTTAAGGGTGCATAATGTTCTCTATGATATCAGATCTGATGTTGGGAAAGAAGAATACTTGGTACATATACTTGCTTGCGGTTAATCTATTCTGGCCTCCAACTCATATGGATTGAAGCCAATGTGCTTTACACTAGTACTGTTTGTGCTGTCTTTTACTTGGCAGTATTTGTATTTGGGATTTCCCTTTTATTTTTGATGACTCTTAAACGTCAGAATTGGTTTTTGCGTAGTGTTCATTCATAGGTTCTATTTGTGGAAGCTCGTCTTTATTGGGCCAATCAGATCAGAAGGGGGAGTTTTTATATAACTGTTACTACAGCGGAACAAGTTTTAATGTTATTCAGGCTGTAGCCTCTGACAAAGTGGCATGTAGCCAAAAAGCTAGTAAGATAATTAGTCTGTTCTGTTTTAACCCTCTGAGGTTCTGACTGAACCGGGAGCCATACAGGCTGTCAGCCTTACGGAGCTCTCCGCTCCGGATCAGCCTGTTCTGCGAGTCCCCGCTGCACATGTGCGGTTACGCACACAGTGAGCAACGCGTTCTAGGACTTTATATTATAGGATATTGTGGTTTACAGAGTTACACTATTGGGCCCCTCCTGTTTTTTATGTTTTCCATAATTCCTTGATTGGAATCATAAGAAGTATCACATAAACATTTATAATTTTTTGATGATGGGTTTCCTTTAATTAATTGGATTAAAAAATTAAAATTAAAAAGGGTTAATCAAGACAATACATACTTCTTTTCTTTTTTCTTCCACACAGAAAATACCCTGCCAGTATCAAAATGGGAAGTAGGGCAATGACTGCCAGATAGGCTTTGCTAGGCGATCCTAAAACAAATAAAAGCATTATTATTATTATGAAAAAAGCAATAAAATGGCAGATTGTACAAATTCCATATTGTTGGACATATTTTAACCCATTGATTGCTAGAGAGTATTCCAAAAGACCTCTAAAATTCAAAAGGGTTAAATAAAAATAATTCAGTATTGACAAAAAAATTGAACCCCAGGTATAATTATAGAAATACATAGCTGTACCATGATGGACTCCGTGAATCAAAACCAATTGCTGCCTAAATATCCAACAGGGTTCATGTTAACCTAGGCTGACCATTCCTCACCTTTAAAAAGGGACACACATGAAAAATGCATGCTACAGGGTTGCTTTGATTTTGGTGCACTCCTGAAATATGCCTATTTCCTATGTGTCCCTTTTTAAAGGTGAGGTATGTTCAGCCTATGTTAACCACAACCATGTGTTTTGAAACAAAAGGATGTATAAATTAGGCAAACAAAAAGTACTTAAGAGGCTGGGTTTGTGATAAAGTAAATTAACCCTTGGTTCTGTCAGCCCAATTAAAGGGTATAATTAGAATCATGTGTTTAACACCTTAACGACCCTAGACAGACATGTAAGTCATGGGTGGATGTCCCTAAAGTACCCATGACGCACGGCTGCACGCTGTTCGGGGAGCCCTGAATCAGAATAAGAAAAAGTGCTGTGTTCTGCCGGTAGGCTGTGGGCGCGCGTCAAGGGAATCCCCTGTGACGTTGCAACCCGGCCCTTAAAGGCATTGTATCCTATTGCTCCACCTTCTGGAGGTGGAGCAATTGGCACTTAAACTGCCTGGACACCACATCAGTTGCCCTTTCGTGGTGTTCCAGTGCAGTTGTGTTTCCTGAGCTCTGTGTATTACTTGGTTTGTCTAACTACCCGATCTGGTGCTGACCTGTGGCTCTGTCCGACAACCAATCTGGTGCAGACCTGCAGCTCTGGCTGGCTACCTGTTCCATGTATGACCCCTGGCTTGTCCTACTACCCGTTCTGGTGCTGACCTGTGGCTCTGTCCGACTACCCACTCAGTGTATGACCCTAGGCTTGTCCGACACCCAATCTGGTGCAGACCTGTGGCTCTGGTTGACTATCCGTTCCTTGTTCACTTTAGGTTTGCCTGGTGATCCTCTAGGTGCGGACCTAGGCTCAGACATTCCTTACTACTGCTGCCTATTGATTACATCTGGTTTCCCTACAGGTGCAGACCTGGGGTTCAGACAGTTATCATTCCTGATTGCCTGTCCATATAGTCTGGTATCCTCCAGGTGCGAACCTGTGGCTCTGTAGACTATACTTTTAATTTCTGCTTCTGGGCCAGACTGATAGCACCTCTCACAAAGGCAGACTCCAACTTCCGATAAGTGGCGTAAGCTCCGTTGTATACGAATGCCACTGTTTACCGTTTATTGCTGATACGTGCTTTACTGATTTATTATTTGTGCTTAATAAAATTGTTACCTATAAGTACCTGTCCTGTATTCATTTGTACGAATCGTTATAAAAGGGCTTTTGCGCACCCCTCTGATCCTTAAAGGAAATACACTATCACTTGTTCTGAATGTCTGAAGTCACTAAGGTTGAGCAAAAGATGAGGATGTGATCACCAGAGAAGAAACACCATACTTTGTTTTTCACTCAAGGGCCAGACTGTGAAAAATCAAGGGCCACAAACTGCCAACATGAGTAACAGCTTTACAGAAGATCTATCACCTTAAAAACATTTTTGACCATAAGTTTTGTTACTAAAGCATTATTAGGGAAGACAATTGTTTTTTGTAATGTAACTACTTTTGCAGATATTCTATTATTAAGTTAGATAGAGCTGTGCCGAAGAATCAGCGTCCTTCATTATGCTGACCGGCACAGCTCTATCTGACTGCCTCATTCTCCTCCCACCTCCCTTCCAACTGCTCCAGGGGGCGCATTCACGCTTCCCTTTAGTGTGCTGTGAATGTCTTCCATCATTATAGCAAGCTCTGGTAAGCATTATACTGAGGTTGCAACCTCGGTACAATGCGAACCGAAGCCTGATATAATGATAGAAGCCGTTCACAGCACACTGAAGGGAAGCGTGAACGTGCTCCCTGGGACAGCTGGTATGGAGGGGGGAAGAGAAGACAAGCTGTGCACATTATGAGGAAGTGCACAGCACAGAACATTAAATATCTGCAAAAGTAGGTGATACATCCACTTTAATGAAATCCTGCACAAAATGAGAATGTATAATGGGGCTAATGTACTATGAACAAAGAAGGAGAACTGAGCACCGGAGCAAACCAGCTGCACCACAGGGGACAAATAAAAAGCAAATTCACATTAATTTAAATGGGACTTTAATTTCTTGGATGTGTTAAGGACCTCTCTAGCATTCAATGAGTTAAATCATCATTTAAATGAATTGAAATTTGTTCGTTCCCTATATTGCCATTGGTTTGTTCTAGAATGATTTTCTAGAATGATTTTGCTTTGTTTAGTACATCAGCCTCGCTAGGTTAATAAACTATATTAGATTTTGCTTCATAAACATAATTAATACAAATGACTCCTATTAAAGAGGAATGCACCTAGTGATACCAATATAACCCGAACAGGAATAAAGCCACTATGAAGATAAATAAAACCAAGGAAAATAAATAAATCGTAAGTCAAATAAATAAGTATTGATCTAGCATGGACAATACAAATCTAGGAACAGTGGGAGGATGCATAGAACAACCTGTTGTATATATTTAAAAAATATATATATCTTAGATATAGTCCATTAAGATACTGTAATAATACAGTTACCAATATGTTCATGGAAACAGGATGAAGATGGAGAAGATGAAATGGTTCATGACTCATATGATGATGAGTGAAGTGATGAAGGAGATACTCCACTTGTCAGTGTCACATGATGAGTTGACTGGTGGCCTTGTCCACCATGTAGAGAGACTGGATCTTTGTGGAATAAATCTAAGCACAGTAATTTATTATGGACAAAGAAGCTATAAAAAAGGATAAATAATGCACTTACGCATAAAACCCAAGAAGGGCCTTTGTATTAAGCGGGTCCCTGTCCCTTGTAGCCAAAGAACTGTATTCTCCTATCATCCTGCCTGCCAAATTGCCATTTTCACTGATAGAAGTCCTGTCCTCAAAGGATATTTCTGCAAGGGACACAGACTGCAAGGGACAGGGACCCACTTGATACACATAAAGCCCAAGAAGGGCCTTTTGTAGGTACAACACTTTTTTTGTATTTCTTTGTCCATAATAAATTACTACACATTGATTTTTTCCACCTGTTTTGTGTGCTGTTTTTTTGAATATATGTAGATCCGGTCACATAAACATACATATTTATCATTACATATCTGCCTCACTGCAAATAAAGAGAATAATTAAAATCAGGTGTTTAAGAAATTAGGTAGATTCACACATGGGAATGTGTCAGCCCCATCCTATAAAAGGGCTTGGGCTTCACCATACAGTTGCGCAAAACAATGTCATACCACGATCAAAAAACATCCCCAAGGACATCAGAAAGGCATTGTTCTAGAAAGGAGAAAGGTCTGCAAACCAATACTGTTTTGGCTCTCCACCCATCCACAGTCAGACAAATGGACAATATTCAAGACTTCAGTCACTCAACTCAGGAGCAGATGTCCTACTTAATTTCTTGAAGAGCAACCCAATGCATCATCCATGTAGTCATAAGGCACCTAGTGTAACAATTAAGGATCTGCAGGCTACTTTCGTCTTAGTTAATGTGTGTCCATGACTCAATCACAAAATTCTGAACAAAAATGCTGTTCCTGGGAGGATAGCTAGGAGGAAACCACTGCTCTCTAAAAAGAACATTGCTGCCATTGTGAAGTTCACATAGATGATCCACAAGCCTTCTTGGACAATATCACTGGGCAGACAAGAAAGAGATATGTCTTCCTGACCTAAATGAGAGTTGTTTTATTTGATGGAAAAGAATCACTGAGCTTGAACAGAAGAACCTCATCCTAATCATCAAGCATTACGGTGGGAGTGTTATAGTTTGGGGCTGTTTTGCCACCTCAGGACTTGGATGGATTGCCACCATTGATACAACCATGTATTCTACAGTGCAACAGAAGAGTCTAGTGAAAAATGTCAATCCATCTCTCCACGAGCTGAAGCTGAACCAAAAGTAAGCCATACAACATGACAATGATCCTAAACATACAAGTAGATCTAACAAAGAGGGGCTTCAGAAGAAGAAATCCTGTGCTTTGGAATAGTGCAAACAAATTCTGAACCAAAAACCCATCGCCATGTTATGGCAGGACCTGAAGTGAGTAGTCCATGCAAGGAAGCTCTAAAATATTACTGAGATGAAGCAGTTCTGCAAGGAGGAATGGGCCAAATGTCCTCAGAAATTATGTGAGAGACTGCTTACTTAAGTTTATTACTACTCAAGGGGGCGCAACCAGGTACTGAATCTAAAGGTTTTCACACATGGGTAATGAATGTTGATTCAGCTGTGGATAAATAAATGTTGACAAAGCAGGTTGTGTGTCATTTGTTTAATGAGCTTATCTTTATATATTACTAGTATTTAGATAACAATCTCATAACATTGCATTGGTGAAATATCTGTCCGCAAACTTTTTTAACTGTATACGTATTTACTGCAAAAAATATAATCTAATGCCTTGGATTCTAGAGAGGTCAAAGATGCAAAGAGAAGCATCCAAAGAGTTCACTATACGTATCAGTATGATTATAAGTCTACTATCACGTCACATGGACAAAAATATATAATGCAGAGGTTATTCCGCTGAGTAATATAAGGGTACTCCCATTGCAAAAGATGACATTGAAAAGGTATTGAAGTTCAAATGTACATTTTGTGGGTGCATTACCTTCATGGTCTAAAAATGGTGGTGGCACTGTTGCTACAGCAATCCGTGGAGGGTTACTGTCACTGAACAGATGTCTATGGACTACTGCAACAACAGCACCACAATACAATTTCAAGTCATTGAAGTACTGGACTAAACCAAAGCTAGTTTTAGCTGCAATAACTTTTGCATAAAAAAAATCTCTCTCACCAGTGGAAGCATTCTTGTTTTACTCAACCGGAAAAAACAATATGCAATATTTATTTTCACATTTTACGTGATATTTTGCAGTTCATTTTTGGTAAATGAGGAGGATACTTTTGCGTCAGCAGCTATATTGTACAAAAGGAACTATTTTTTTTAAGGATGTGTCATTTTTTAAAGAGGTTAGCATGGATATTTATTATATTTTTTAAAGTATTCTAAACAAAGAAAGATATGCAAACTGCCCATTTTCTTATATTAAATTCACAGCAAAGGGTAGATTCAATAAGGAGTTCAAAAATCTGCAATCAGTGCTTTTGCAGGTTTGAGTGAGTTTGTGTTTGAAATTGTATCATATCATAATTGTAGGTGACGCTGTTTGCTAGAAGAGAGGATCTCAAAATGTGCCCTTGCAAGTGAAGTGACAATGTTACAGGTTGAGTAGTTGAGTTATCATTTCACATGAAAAATAGGAAGAACCACTGTTTTTTTTCCTCTGGAAAGGAAAATTCAAGCAATATAACCATGGCAACAATAGTAATCTCTGAAGTAAAACAGATAAAGAAACAGTGCCTTATGGTAGTTCAATGAAAATAGACTCTTCAGTTGTAATTTATTTAGATACGTCCTCTGTGATGGCAGAAGCATGACTGAGCAGCACCTGAGGGTTCACAATCTCAAAGAATAAATTACTAAGTTTTATTAATTTTCAATGTGTGCTTGGGATCCCTCTTCCTACTTTCTTTTGCGGGGGTAGGGCATCCTCTGCACCCCCTTGTCCCCCACCAAGTCTGATTTTGGATGATGTGATTAAGGAATCAATTCACGGCCTCCTTCTCCAATCTAGTGGTTTATCGTCAGGGATTAAAATGTATATGAGGGGCTAAAGAACACTAGCTCGCATCCTGTCCTTGGTGAGATCATATAAACTGGAGGATACTAAGAAACCCCCTTCTTTCCTCACCTCTACAACTTGAGATGGCTGGAATCCATTTTGAACAGAGATTGGCCATATAAAAAGCCAGTCTCTGTTCAAAATTCTCTCATTCTGACTTGGGCAACGGCCCGATAGGTATGGAAGGGGGCTGGTTTACTATGCATTCCTGTGTCAGTGGAGACTGCTTAACCCTTGGAAGGCATTTCATTTATTAAGAAAAGTAATGACTTACTCTTTTTTTTTTAAAACAGGAACGGCAGCATATTATATTTAACAGATATGCCAGACTGCACTTAATCCTTAAAGTGCCGGAGGGGTACCCTTCTGTAACTCAAAGGATTAAGTCAGGCATATCTTTGGTGCATTTTTTTTTCTTTTAAACCTCTTGCATTGGAATATTTTACATATTTTACATTTTACACTACAGCTTGAAAAGAAGAGAGACGAAAGAAGATTACAGAAACCAGAAGAGAAGATTAAAGAAGACGGACAGTGGATGACAGGTAAGTGATCTAGGTTTTAGGCTAGTGTTAGGGGTAGTGTAGAGTTAGTGTTTGGGAGGATGACTGTGAGCTTGAGCTAATGGTCAATGCTTGACAGAGTGTCAGCGACCGGTCGTTAGCTCTTTTCCTTTCATGTTCCCATTATTCACGCTATTTAGCATGTGTTTTGGGAGCTTAACACACATTACAGACGTTTGGTCACAAGTCTGTTTCTGTGGCCCAATGTCTGTTGTGGTTTCAATTGAATACCAACTTAGACATTTTTTTTGTTGGTCGGTAGCCAATTTTGCCCTACCACAAGTTTTACCAGCCTCAAATGAAGGCTGAAGTGCCTGCATAGCATACCTTAATTAATATAACCTATAAATCTAAAAAAACTAAAAATTAATTTTTCTAAATTGATAATGGCTAATACAATACTTAGGGGATTTTGAAAGTGTTTTTAAAATCACAAAATTTGTTTTAAAGGTATTGTAATACTTAAGATGTTGTAGGGTTTATGTCCTCTAATAAAACAAGGGTACTCCCACTGCTGAGAGATATTTTATTAAAAAATTATAACAGCTCAAACTTGAATTTTTTTTTAGGTGCAATATCACAGTGGCCTGGTGGTGCTGTTGTTACACCATCCTATGGAGATTTACCAGAGCAGTCCATAGGATGGTGTAAATTCACTGATATTGCACCTAAAAATTTCAAGTTTGAGCTGTTATAATTTTTTCATAAAATATCTCTCAGCAGTGGGTGTACCCTTGTTTTACTCAGGGGGAAAAACCCTACAACATATATTTTTTTACATTTTAAGTATTACTATCCCTTTAAGGTGTCCCTTTAACCCCTTCCCAACAATGGACATACATGTATATCCTGCAGAAACTGCCACTTAGCAACAGAGGGTGTACATGTACGTCCCGGAAGTCCGGGTCCCCGCGTAGCAGCACGCCGTTTGGGGAGTCCTGAATTGGATGCTGGAAAAAAAAAAAGGTCCGTGGTCCTTAAGTGACGGCCAGGTGCGCCATCGACCAGTCCTTGGACTGCCACGTCTAAATCAAATTCATGTTTTATTGACTGTCCTCCTGAAGATGTCCAAAACCTGGTGGGGTTTGAAAGATTTGAAAGAGAGATTAATGTAAGAGTGGTTTAGGAAATAGTTTTGAGAGACCAGAGACCCCACTTTCTGTTGGACCAGCTTTGTACAAAGGCATGAAACAGGTGCAGCCCGACCCACTAGAATATTGCTTAGACCGTGCCCCCCCCCCCCAGTGAGTTAAATGAGGATTTAATACAGTGAGAGTGAAGTAATAAAAAAAAAGTTGTGCAATTCTGATGCAAAGCAACGTCATCATAGGGAACAAATACAAATTCTCATTGATTTGAAAGGGACTTTTAAACTTTTGATTGCTAGAGAGGTATCCACGCATTATATTACAGTGCTTTGGAGACCTCTTTAACAATCAGAGGGTTAAACCCCCATTAACCCTTTGAGTGCCGACATGTATCCAACGAATTGCAATGCAATGGGTTGGATACCCTCTTCAGGGTTAAAATTAATAGGAATCAGATGGTTAACATGAATAGGAATTTTTAGAACTTTTATTTGTTCCCTTCAGAGCAGTTCATTTGCCCCAGAATTGCACCAATATCTTAGTACATCAGCCTCAGTGACTCTCAAAATTAGTCGTTTGGGAAGCGGAGCATCACTGATGTAAGGTATGAGAATTCTGTTAACTAGACCATGAAGGGCCGAGAGTTGTGTACAATGCATCACACATCCCTCTGATCCAGGAGGGGTTAATTGTATTAAAGTAACAAAACATCTTTTTTTTTTTCTTTCTTTCTTTCATGCTCAACAACCCCCAGGCTCTCAAAAGTTTTATCTAAATTAAACCTTAGCCAAAAACTTGTAAGTATTGTGTTATGCATTCACGTAAAATGAAAGGTGCAATTAAATCCCTTGAAAACCTAGAAAAATCTGCAACGCAGTGAAAAGGGGATAGTAATGGTTTGCAGGAACCTGCCTACATGTATGCACACTTACCGCTGTAGGCAGTCGTCTGTATATATAATGTTGTGCCCTTTCCTATTCCACTCCGTAGTACTGGTATTTCAATATTGACTTCACAGGTGTAGAATCCCACATCAGTCTCCTTGACAGAGTTAATCTGTATCACTGTTTTGTCCTTGGTTACAGTATAAGTACTGCCATTATGGTGTCTCTGAGTAACCTGGGTCTTTTTGTCTTTAGTCCATATAATAGCTGCTAGAACTGTCCAGTCAGCAGCTGCAGTTGATGAACTGGGAGATCTTTTCCATTCAACTCTGATCTGCTCAGGTTGCTGGTCAGCAGCCCAAGAGCAAGTTATATTCCCAGTTTTCCCCTTCTGTAACCGCAGATCCACAGGAGTCTGAGTGACATTTAATATGGCAGCTGCAAAAACTGCTTAATAAACAAAGGTAAATGTTTGATTAGAATTGTAAATTAAATGTAATCTTAAGGTAAACAATACAGGAATAATTTTATTGAGCGCTACCCTTTTAATTAGCAGTTTACTCACACTGTAAAATGTCAATTGGTGTCCAGCAGTTTATAATAATGTTAATAATATATATAATATATATATATAATATATATAATGTTATACAATAGACAATAGCACACACTAAGAGCGACAATATTATGTACATTTACAGTGCAGGTCCCATAGAGATAGTAGGATAGTAGTATAACCATACTCAGCCTGGGGTATCCAGGGTTATGAAGAGAGACAGAACTTCAATAAAGTAATCCAAAGAAGAAATATTTATTGAGTCATCATCAGGATACCTGAAACTGATGATGACTCAATTAATATTTCTTCTTTGGATTACTTTATCGAAGTGCTGTCTCTCTTCGTATCCCGGGATACCCCAGGCTGACTATGTATCACAAGTCCTTTCTGTTTCAGTAGCACAGAGCTTCCCAACTCACTGTTTCTTTAATCCCTTAACCCTCTGAGTGCCAGAGGGGTATGCAACACATTGCCTTGCAATGCTTTGCGTACCCCTCTGGCACTCAAAGGGTTAAAGACACATGACATACCAGGACTGTCATGTTGGTTCCGACGTTAAGGACCGCTGATGGTCCTGGCACGTCATAGAGAAATCTTAGTGCATAGGCTCCATATAATAACATAGGAACTTGAGAAGATATAAACTGGAGAAGTCATCTCCGCTTTATCACGCACGTCTTAGTGCATCTCCCCCCAGTGTGTTGAAGACCTCTCTAGCATTCAAGGAGTTAAAGGTTCCATTTCAATCAACAGCAATTTTAATTTGTTCTCTTCATTGAAGTTGTTTTGCCCAGAATTACTTAATTGTGTCTTTATACATAAGGACCAATTTGGGGGGGGTGATGTATAAAACTATTCTTAGTGTATAAGTAAGATTTGTTGCTGAAATGTGCGACAGGTCATACTTAAAAAATAATAGTCAAATTTATAAATGTCTCACTCTGAAAAAATTCACAATTTTTTTTTTTTCACACATATCTTACACATTCCATTATACAAATATCCTATATATTCCATTTAGAATGGATTTCACCTACGACTCAGATTAACCACTAAAACGGCCTTTATTTTTAGCACGATTCACGATAAGACTTATATCGTTCTTCATGTTTTTTTAATGCCTACAAAATAAAATAAGGATAAAACAAAGTATTACTATCCCCTTAAATGATTTGTACTTTGATGTGATGTAAATAAACGGACTTGGTGAATACCGCAACCAGTAAGTGACCCTCTTCTTTTCCCTTTGGATGTGACTCAGTTCTTATGTGGACCACAACCATTTCTACTTCAATTTTCAAAAAAAAGCCAACTGATTGGCATTAGTACTCAGTGAAAATGTAGTTTAAAGAGATAGTAATGTTTCATAATAAAAGCAGCTCTAATTAATCTTCATAGTATTTGGGCCTTGGAGAGTGTTATTTCATTTCTGTCAAAGTTGTAGTTCAAGAGTAATTGAATGATAAAGTATTCCCCTCCCGCCCCTTTTACTGATACAACACTGCTCAGCTTAGAGCATCAGGGAGTGTCCAGCTAGACTGCAGACAATCTTCGATTAAGACAATCTTCGATTAAGATAAGGGAAAAAGATGAAAAAGCTGTCAAGGAGGGCAGGGCTTTCATTGTTCTCACAGTAAGAATATTGACCCTTGATGTGAGCTGTCTGGTCTATGGACTGCATTCCACATCTGAGGAGAGGAGGCTTACACTAGGTAAAAGGGGCGGGAGGGGGAAACTTTATCATTCAATTACTCTTGAACTACAACGCTCACAGTAATGAAATAACACTCTCTATGGCTCAAATACTATGCAGATTAATTGGAGCTGCTGTTTGAGAAACATTACTATCACTTTAACATTCATATTTTTATGCCTGTATTATACTAACCCCCTCATTGTATTCTGAATCTCTAAACGGCAACATGCTCATCTCTAATATATATACAGAGCAGGGAAGGGTGACAGACACATAAAAGAGAGATCATTAGAATGCAAATGATTAAATCACTCAGTTTACAAAATGCAGACTATAGCACAGTTCTTACAATGCCAAATTTTAACATTTTACTCCACAACATCTCCAGGTCCTATTAGTGCATGAGCCTCAATGTATCTAAAACTGGAAGACTGACTGGGACATATACTGAAGCATTAGGAGGGAATAGAATCATTTGTATATTATAATAGGATCTCGGAACTCACATATAGGCTACTTCCAAAATCACGCTTATGTGGTACTTTACACTAGGTAAAATAGCAAAAATATTTCCAGACAGTGGCCTAACTAATCATTGGAGGGCTCTGATGCAAAAAAATGTGGGGCCCTCTATTATAAAATTATTTTCAAAGATGCATAATTAGAACCCATTGAATGCTAGACCCCAGTACAATTGTGCCATCTGTAACTGACAGCAGGTGCTGGAGAGGGTGGAGAATCAGCACAATGATTCATATCCATGGGAATTTTTAGAATTTGTATTTTTCCCTATAGTGCAATTGGTTTGCCCCAGAATTCCTCCATTTTCCTTCTAAACATATGGCCTTAACCCTTCGAGCGCCAGAGGGGGACGTTACGTACTCCTCTGGCACTCAAAGGGTTAAATCTGACCTGTTTTTGTTTCACCTTTTATTCAGTCTTGTTTAGATTCATATTCCAAATGTCGGTAGATCTGGTTGGTTCAGACTTGACAAGATATGAGGTGGATAGAGACCAAGGGCTCATCTGCTTTCAGTCCAGTAATAGACTACTGTTCATATTCATGTGTAACTTTTTAATTACTTTAATCCCTTAACGACCAGCAGTCGCGGGGTGAGTGGTCCTTTAAGGACCAGATAGAGAATTTCGGTGTGCTGCCCCACGTAACTGATCACGTGGGGCGGCACACAGAACTGAGGGACTGAAAGAGATCGCTCCAGTCTTGGAGCGATCAAATTCAGTCCCCGGTATTACTCACCGCGCTCCTGCAGGAGCGCGGTGAGTAATAGTACATGACGTACCAGGACCGTCACTGGTCCTTAAGTGCCGGACCAGCTTGACGGTCCGGGTACGTCACCGGACTCTAAGGGGTTAAAGGGATAGTAATGCTTACTGTGTGAAGATACACATATTGTAGTCTTTGTCATCCTGAATAAAACAATGACACTCCCACTGCTAAGAGGTGTTTTATTCAGAAGTGATTGCAGCTCAAACTTGAATTGTACAGTGGCGCTGTTGCTACACCATCTTATGGTGGTTTATAGTCAACTATAGTCAACATAATTTCATCATATTACCCCGTGATATTTAATTTAATTTGCAGCTTCAACAATCCTATTACAAGAATAATCAAATTGAAGTGGCAGTTTGGGGCAAAGCAAAGCAATGCGTTGTGTACCCCTCTGGCACTCAAAGGGGTCACATTACCCGGACCCTGGCCCGTCTACACGGGCTTTTACACTAGTTTATAATGATATCTTTTCTCTGTAAAGCCCTACCAAATTGTACACATGGGCCGTGTGTTCAGAAGAAAAGTGGGAGACTTCTGGTGCAAACTATTTACACTATAGGGAAGAATAAAACATTCCAAACATTGCCTTTGATTTAAATGTGTATTTTAACCCCTTGAATGCTTGAGAGATTGCCAACGCATTGTTTCTCTATCATTCAAAGGATTAAAATCCACATTTAAATCAATGGGAATTTTTAGTTCTACCCTAGAGTGCAAATGGTTTGCCCCAGTACCCCTTTCTTTTGAACATACTGCCTATATTAGTTTTGGCCCTCTGGGAAGTATGTACAAATTTGCCAATGCAGCTCAGCTGGGGTTAGTCTTTAAAGGGATAGTAATACTTGAAAATAATTGTATTTTCTATTGTAGCCCTTAAAAAAACATGAAAAATGATAAAAGTCTTATCTCCCAAACCTTTATGGTTTGGAAGATATTCACATGTAAAATATAGTAAAATGCTCTTTTCCTGGCTGTTTCAGCCAAGTCTGCCATCTAGTGGACAGATTTGGAATTCGGTCCACAGAGCAACCGGCAGCTCTTTAGCAGTGCCGAGATCACTATCTTTTGAAAAGAACTACTTCATTGGAACTATCTACAAAATGTGCCTGGCTTGAAAGCACACTTTGTAGACCATTCCAACTAAGAAATTCTTTTCAAAGATGGTGATCTCAGCACTTCTGGAGAGGCACAGCCGGTCCCGGGACCGGATTCCAAATCTGAAGGGTGGAGCAATGACGTCACTCCAGGGGAAACTTTACTTCTGAATATAATGACGTCACTCCAGGGGAAACTTTACTTCTGAATATCTCCCAAACCATAAAGGTTTGGGAGATAAGATAAGATATTATTTTTCAAGTTTTTTTAAGGGCTACAATATAAAATAAACTTATTTTCAAGTATTACTATCCCTTTAACTGTAGCAGTGTTTTAGGGTACACACTAAAGCAAGGTGAATAGTACACTAGGAAAGGAACCCTGCATCAAGTGGAATTGAACCCTTTGAGTACCAGAGATGTATTCAACACATTGTAATGCAATGAACAAACTTTGTTTGTTTTTTAAATTCGCACAGAGGTGTCCAGGTTCAGTCCTGCAAGAGCCACCAACAGTCCAGGATGTAAGGATTTCCCTGATTAAGCACAGGTGGTCCAGACAAAATGAATTCTCTCACCTGTGCTCAGTCAGGGAAATCCTTACATCCTGGCCTGTTGGTGGCCCTTGAGCAGGGATTTGCACAGACATTTTGGGGGCAGGGGCTCAAATGAAAAAAAGGGCACTTCTCATAATTATTATTATTTTTTTTTTGTTAAAAGGGCACAAGGGCACTTTGGACAAAAAGGGCAGGTGCTCAAGCCCCCCTTGGTGTCTATGTGTGCACGTGCCTGCACTTGAGGACTAAACTTGGACAGCACTGGGTTAGATTACCCAATCAAACAACAGAAACCAATCTGCTAGCTAATAGTTTACTTCATACAGAAAGCAGAAAATATATTAAAGACAGGAATGCAAATGATAATAATTGTACTCACCTTGATTGTAAAACAGAAGTGTGAAAATAAAGAAATTTAGTTTTCTTTTCATAATGATTAGATCAGTGGGTAAACATACTTGTGCCTTGTGCTAATGCATATTGAGAATGCAGGAAACCAACAGAAGAAAAGGCACATAATACCCTGTCCCCATTCAAACACTTCCTCTTCTTGTGCGTCATCAAACCCAGAGACCCGAGTAGCAGGATTTTATGAATAACCACCACTGCTTGTGATGCTCATGATTATGTGATCAGGGGAAAAAGAGTGTTTCTCAACATCTTCATAGGACTAACAAGGAGCAATTGTAGAGCAAACTAGCTGCACTGTGGGGGTGCATATAAACATTCCCACAATTCCCGTTGATTTAAATGGGGCTTTTAAACCCTTTAATGAAAGGCGGTTCTCAATGCACAGGAGAACTCTCTAGCAGTGAAGGAGTTAAAAGCCCCATTTAATTAACTGGGTATTTTCATTTGTTCCCTTAATGTGCAGTCAATGTGCTCCAGAACATGCTAACATTCAGTTTGCAAAGATGTAGTATTATCACCTGTCTGGGTCTGACCAGGAAAGTTAACACTGTCAGGGTTTCAGAGGTTGTAAAACCTGGACAGATTCAGTTTCAAGCTCTTGTGCTCCAATTGGCTAGAACACACATCTAGTTTAAATTGGGTTTTTAACCCTTTCAATGCTAGAGAGGTCCTCCAATGTATGACATGCTTAAAGGGATAGTAATACTTCATTTTATCTTTCCTTTATTTTGTAGGCATTAAAAAAAACATGAAGAATGATATAAGTCTTATCTCATAAACCTTTATGGTTTGAGAGATATTCACAAGCAAAGTTTCCCCTCCTGCCCCTTTTGCCTTGTGTAAGCCATCTCTTCTCAGATGTGGAATCCAGTCCATAGACCAGACAGATAACAGAAGGAGACAATCTTCTTCCTATGAGAACAATGAAGGCCCTTCTCCCCTTGACAAGTTTTTCAGGTTTTTCCCTTATCTTAACTGAAGATTGTCCCTCTCTGCAGTCTACCTGGGCACCTCCCTTCTGATCTGGCTGAACAGTGTTACATCAGTAAAAGGGGTGGGAGGGGGACAATTTGTCATTGAATTACTCTTGAACTACAACTCTGACAGAATTGAAATAACACTCTACAAAATCCAAATACTATGATGATTAATTAGAGCTGCTTTTATTATGAAACATTACTATCCCTTTAAAACAGGCCTGCAGGGCATACATAAAACTTCCTGTTGGTAAGAATTGCAAAGTTAGAAACTGACCACCATCAATGTGGCATATCACATGATGTTTAGTACAAAGCATTGTGCTTCTGTTTTTGGCAAAAGTAAAACGTGACAATCCTGCAAACCTGTTTTATTTGTACTATGCTAATAGTACCCTTTCACTGCAGTTATATGAGTATAGAGCTGGGATGAGCTTTTTAGCTGTTTATCAGTCTGGCATCACAATCAGAACCTACAACACAAATGGATCACAGGGCCCTGCTTGTCAGAGCTTAAAGCCCAGAGCAGAGGTGGGAAAATACATCCCATGTGATGATTCCTCCTGCAGGATAATGTTCCCTGGTCTTCAGGTCTATCTGGTTGTACAAAAGTACTGCTAGACCAGTGGTTCTCAGGCAGGTTGCTGTGGCACTTTGATGTGCCACTGACATCCACTATACATATATATATATATTTAAATGAAAAATAGAAGAGTTCTGGGAAAAACCATTTGCACTACAGGGGAGAATTAAAAATTCCAAACATTTCCATTGATTTAAATTTGGATTTTAACCCCTTAAGGACCGGGAAAATCTGAGGTCGTTTTCCCGTAAGGACCGGAGCAATTCTGACCTTTTTAACTATGTCTTTGTTCAACAGTGTTTTCCCTCTAAGGCTTTTATTCCACCCCCATAAATTATATACTGATTTTCTACGCACAAATAGGGTTTTCATTTGATACCCTATTTATATGGATAACCCACCATTCACTTTATTAAAATTAAAAAAAAAGGTAAAAAAATTTTTAAAAAACCCACCATTTTTGATTTTTCTCTTGGGATCAATTGGCCACAAAGGGTTAAATTTTTATGGAGACTGCATGAAAGGTATGACCGGTCAGTCATACCTACAAAATGTGCAGTTTAAAGTGGCCACTGTCCCCCCTGTGAAAATCCCCATGTCCCTTTTTCCCACCCTATTTTGACACTTTTTTTCCCTGGCATTTGGTGGTGTATATAAGTGTATTACATGGCTCCACAACAATCACACTTGCAATATTGTTTAATTATATATATTTTTTTAAAATAAAAATATGTTTTTGTAAAAAAAAAAAAAAAGTGTGTTGTGTTTTTAAAAAAAAAAAAAAAAAAAAAAAAAAAAAGTGTAAAATTGCAGGTCAAAAATTGACCTGCATTTAGCCAGCCTCCTGCACCAGCAGTGAAGGGGTTAATACCCCCAACTGCTGTATTTTTTTTAACCACTAAGTGTCTCCAGTCTACTTCTGTCTCCCTTACTTTGATAGCAAGGGAGACAGAGGCAGACGAGACAGGCACAGACAGCATGCTTTGCATGCTGCCTCTGTCTGTCACTATGCCGGTACATGTGATCGCTGATACGGCGATCGCATGAACCGGAAGAAGGAAGAAGGGCTGAGACTGAATGCCCCGGTCCCGGAGCGCTCAGTCTCAGCCTGGATTTAATGATATCAGCGTGCACGGAAGCAGGACCATCATGGGTCCTTAAGGGGTTAACCTGTTGAAGGGGTTTAAATCCCCATTTAAATCAATGGGAATTTTTAGTTCTCCCCTACAGTGCAAATGATTTGCTCCAGAACTCCTCCCCAATTATTTTGAACATAAGACCCTTGTTTTCAATAAAGACTTTGAGAAAAAAATTTACAATGAGATTGCGTAATTTGATTCCTTATGCTTGTGTTATGGAACAGACTTTATTACTGCCTCTTCAGAGCAAGAGAGGACATCAGGACATTGCTTTACAGTTTGTTAGAGACCTAACTATCACTGCACGTCTCTATACATTTTCATCTTTTCTGTACAAGACCTATCTAGTCATATCATTACTTTTCTATGTAAAAGGTATCACTGCCATCTAGTGGCCATATGACAGTAACAGTAGATAAATCCCAAGGCCAATGGTTCACAGAGGTGGTACTTTCATGTGCAATGAACTCCAGCTCAGGGTACCCTACTATTTCCATGAAGATTTTGACAAAAATATTGTAGTTGAGTTTATAACTGTAACTGATTTATGTACACTCAGAGATGGAAGGTTTTGTAAAACACAGTTTTATTAAACCACACAGGATAAAAATAACCCTCGCGGGTTCAGAATATATATACAGTTATAATACTGACACAGGACAGGTTACAGTGGTGTTAATAACCCACACGGGTCCAGTATATGTGAACAAGATACAATACTGACACAGGTCAGGTTACAGTTTGTATGATACCGTGAGACAATGGCAGAATGGTACTATTAGGCCAGGAATAGCTGATAGGCCCTAATAGCGAAATGTCCACAGGACACTTTTTACGCAGGGAGTGACACAATAGCGACTGTAGCCACAAAGGAACAAGCTGAGCCCTGGATACGTGTCTGGCTACTGGAACAATGGAGGTAGACTGCAACCGGAGGTGCAGTGTAACTCCCAACCGAGAATGCAATAGACTGTGACCCAAGTGCACAGCACCGCTCCGCAAGGGGTTAATGAACGCTCCAACCTGAGGACAACTGCCAGATCGTATAGACAGACTGAGGCACCCAAGAGTAACCCAACCTCAGATTAAAGGCAGTAAACAGGCGAAGCATACCGTGGTGCAACCGGAAATATCTCCACACCGGAGTGAGAGAGGACAAGGCACTATGAAGTGACCGGGTCACAATATAGAACTGCCAGAGCAGTAGCCGAGGCAACCGGAGGTCTGTACAAGACAGAGAGAGAGCACCGGACTACAGCCCCAAACCGGATCACCGGAATGAGTGTGAACCGGGCTGAGACAAACAGAGCAGGATCATCAGCCAATCCGGGTCGGTACACAGAGCAGGAACGTCAGCCAAACCGGGTCTGTACAAAGAGCAGGAACATCAGCCAAGCCAGGTCAGTACACAGAGCAGGAACGTCAGCCAATCCGGGTCGGTACACAGAGCAGGAATGTAAACAGGCAGAGTAGTCAGGCAGTCCGGGTCATACACTGGAATCATACGAAATAACGGAACAAGCGCTAGCAACGGGAACACCACGAAAGGGCACTGCAGAAGTGACAGTGCTGAGTATTTAAGGGCTGTCACTGGGAGGAGCAACATAACGTTATCCAACAAAAAGGTATCAGGAAGTAGCACTTGTGAAAATGTCGCCAGCAATAGCACAGGCACTGTGATTATAACCTGTATTTATGGAAATGATAACACAATATGATCTTTATTTTCATTCTGACTGTGAGTCAAAAGAATAACTATATATCTAGGTATTGTTCCTTTCATTAAATCATTGAGAAATCACATATAAAATGTAAGAAGTGCCCTGAAAATTCCCAGATTGCATGTTGGCAGATGGAAGCTCACCTAAACTGCCATTTTTAATTCTTTATGACACATTTTCAATCATGACAGATTTACTTCTGAAAATCGTGTCCTTCATTTAGCACCAACTTCTAATCTGATAATGTTTTCCTTATGATGACTTTTTGAACACAGTGTCCCCTTAGACCTTCCCCAGGACATCCCCCACATAAATTTGGTCATTCTAAGGAGGGGAATTTTATTTCAAAGGAAGCTACATGCAATAAATTAATGTTTATAGTTGTCTTTTATTTGTGCGTTATGGTTTGTACTCTGAGTGATTATAGTACTAGACTTAGGACAGTACGTGCAAAATAAAAATGGAGGAGTTACAGGTCAAACCAATTACACTATAGGGGATAGCTAAAAATTCCCTTTGAAATAAATGGAGATTTTAACCCCTTGAATGCTAGAGAGGACTCCAACACATTGCTTCACATTTGCAGGGTTAAAAATCCCCATTTAAATAAATGGGAATTTTTGGAATTTTTAGTTTCCTGCTACAGTGCAAATGGTTTGTACCAGAACTCCTCCACTTTTATTTTGAACATACGGCCCTTAGACTTACTAGATATGCAGGGAAATGAGATGAGCGCACTTCCTAAGACACTGCTTCTCTTCTGTCTGCTAAATAGCAAGTAAGGAAAACATACTGCATCCAGATAACGTAAATTTGGAAATCAGGACTGGCTAAAGTATAAAATGCATTATTATTATTATTATTAATCTTTATTTATATAGCACCAACTAATTCCGCAGCGCTGTACAATTGGGAATAGACATACAGAGGTATTAAATAGTACAATCAGATGTGGAGAACAGAAGGATCAGAGGGCCCTGCTGGGGAGAGCTTACAGTCTAGAGGAAGGTAGGTATGACACAGAAGGAGTAAGTGCTATTGGGTGTAAGTGTCTCCTGCCACATGAACTGCCGGTCAGTGGGTGGGAGTGAGAAGTGCTGTTGAGTGCAGTAGTCCGTGCAAGGGGTGAATCTTGGTGATAATGTTTATGGAGGCAGTTGATAGGCTTCCCTGAAGAGGTGAGTCTTCAGGGAGCGTCTGAAGATCTGAAGGCTGGGGGAGAGTCTGATGTGGCGGGGGAGGGAATTCCAGAGTTGAGGTGCAGCACGGGAGAAGTCCTGTAGGCAGGAGTGGGAGGATGTGATAAGAGCTGTGGAGAACAGAAGGTTGTGCGCAGAGCAAAGATGTCAGGCGGGAGTATATTTGGAAATGAGAGATGAAATATAGGGGGGTGTTAGTGAGGGCTCTATAAGTTAGCACCAGAATTTTGAATTTGAGTCTGTATGCTAACGGGAGCCAGTGTAGGGACTGACAGAGGGGATTTATTACAGATAAACAAGATTTTCACAGGATGTTGCAACAATCAGTCACAGTCATAACCAAGGAGACTGTCCCTCCACTCCATGCCAGGATTGTAGAAAAAGATTGACAATGGCGAAGCTTCTTAACCAATATATATATATATATATATATATATATATATATATATATATATATATATATTGCTCCTTTAGGAAATGTAAATATAAAAGAGTACTCACATACAATGTTCAACTGGTTCTCCAAGACTCAACCAGTATACGACCACAGGGGATTAACCTGACCCTGCACAGGATCAGCCCAAATGGAATGATCAGTTCCACAAAGAAAGTGTGCAGAATATCAATACAAATGTATTGATTAAAATATCTAAAAAAATGTAAAAGGACCAACGTGTTTCATGATTCCACAATCCTTACATAAGGGTCTCCTTCCTCTGTTTTCTTTTGTTTTTTTATGGCAGGATTGTATTTGCTATTCTGGATTATAATCACTTCTTCTCTCTCTACCGTACTGTACGCAGTCCCTTCCCAGTTTGCCTGCTGAAAGTGTGTAAATGAATAAATTAACTGATTTGCACGACAAAATGGAATGGGTTGTTCCTTATTCTGTGTCACTTCCTGTACCTGTAAAATATTATGTTGTTTTAAGCCGAATCGTATGAAACACATGATTTTTGGTTAATTTCAAATTTATTATAAAAGGAATACACACTTCTATTACCTATAAAAATATCCTATATAATCCTATATAATAATTTGCTAAAATGTGTGTAACACGGAAGCCATGCGCAGTAGAGAATGCTGCGTGTGCTTCAGTCATGCGCAGTAGAGACTGCCCGCGCCGCGGCTGATACAGAGCTGGACGCTCCTTCGGACCTCCTTCGGAGCTCCCAGCTCTGTTTCAGCCACGGTGTGGGCAGTCTCTACTGTGCTTGACTGTCCCACGACCTGCTGGCAGTGGCACTGTGGTCCGTGTAACGGGCTCTTCAACTAGTTTTTAAATATTACATTAGGTTTGTTATCAGGCATTTTTTCTTGCATAAGATTGTATATACTTTCAATATTTAGTAATGGATTTTGCTTGGTGTTTGTTGTATCCTTTTGCTTATATTTGAAGTTCTTGTCTATTATGTTATGCCATATTTGCTACCTCTATTTGAGTTTTTCTCTTGTAAATTTTCTTTGCATTTAATTTATTTGAATTTGTATCCCCTTCTTGTGATAATATTGTTTGCCTGTAATTGCCTCTTTTTGTGTTGGGGGCTGGTTGGAGTATAAAGATTTGTCTACTGGTTCTGATTGTTCTATATGATATGGCTGGTTCTGTGAGTGATAAAAATGGTGTTAAGTTTTGTTTCAACAAGTGTGATAGTGCAAGGGCTGTACTTGACAGACTCATGTCATGTATAAATATATATATATATATATATATATATATATATATATATATATATATATATAAGATTTTCAATGTAAGGGGGGAGGGGTACAATAGAGAAGAGGAGAAGGGACAGGGGGTACAGCAACAAAAAAAAGGGTGGAAAAGCATCAACAACAACTTCAGTTAACAATACAATCAATACTCTATGAAATGTCAGATAAGGTCATGATCTATACAGAAATCGTCCCATATGAAGAGAACTAGGGATGTATTCCATGGGTGACTGTACGGGGCTGTGAAAGCTAAGGGCAAGCCCTGCAAACCAGGCTAACGGTCAATGCGAGTCTGAGTGGGGACATAATGGAAAGAAAAGCTACAAGAAAAACATGTAGTGACCATGGAATTTGCGACCCTTTAATGATCTATTTATACTTGGAACCCATCCTATCAGGCCATCAACCTAAGCAAACAAAGATGAGTAGGAAAGGAGAAAACCAAAACAAAACAAGAACATAATATACCTCCTCAGAGGGGACAGAGGAATCTGAGAGGGAATGACAGATGGTCTGGCCTGCATCAGGGCTCAGCTTATCCACCCAGACCCAGAGACAGGTTATTATATGTAAGGCACAGCTCCCAAACCTGAGAAAACTGTGCCTGGGATTAAGAAAGAAGGGCGGTCAGCCTCACCATGGAGTAGATCTTCCATATATCCAGAAGCAGAGTTTGGCGGTCCGGTAGACTGGGTTGCTTCCAGTGTGAAGCTAAAGCATTTCTGCCAGCTAGATGCATGTGTGAGACTAATTGGATTGAGAATTAGGAACATCTAGAGATCATAAACCCAGCAGGAACCATCAAAATTCAGGGGATGAGTCTCAGTATTTTTTAAATGAGTTTGACCTTTCATATATTTATTTTATAAAAACATCCCTACTGTTTTTACATCTTAAACATGGCATCAGAGGGAGATCTATTTAAATAGTATGACCAATTACTAAGATCAGCACCAGCATAGACGTTGTTTAATGTAGGTACAGTGAAGCCAGAGAAACAAAATGTTATGAGTTTCTTCCAGAAGATAGAAAAGTTTCATTCCATGGAATTTAAAGAGTGGTGGGACTTCACAACAGTAGAAAAATATCAACAGGTTAATTCTGGTTTAAAAATTAAAAAGTATCCTATTGCTGATCCTGATGAGGTTGACTTTATGGCACGATGGAATGCTATACTCACAGAACGCTCCATAACGGGGCATGATTGTTGCAAAATATCTAGCATCATAAGTTACCATGACCGATAACATCACATCAGTTAGTGTCAAAGAAATAGATGACCTCTTGAAATCCAGCCTGAACAAGGAAAAAAGTTACTTAGAGACAAACTTGATTATGAAAATAACCATGTCTATGAGTGGCAGAGATATAGAAGGCAATAAAGAAACCAAAATCCATTCTGAAGAAATCTCTAAGGAATGTTAGTTTCTCAGATTCAAATGTTAGTCAATGTGAAGAAGTAACAATAATAATCTCTTCCAGTTTGTGTTTATCCAGTCATGGGAGGTCAGAGTCTTCAGGCTTGGCTAGGGATACAGATGAAGAGCCTAAATCAATACAAAAACACAAAAATCAAGGGACCCAGGAAACAGAAAAATTTAGACCAGGCCAAAGAGGAGGAAGAACACATAGGGATAAGGCTGAATCCAGTAAGCTGGTGACAGCAGCGTCAACCAACAAATTAAATGTCAGTAATTTATCAAAGAAGTACAATTTATTGTTTTGCCAAAAATCTTGAACTTTTTCTAGACTCTAGCTTCAACATATTCAGTATGCAACAGATTGGTAAGACCCTTACAGTATTAAAATATGTAAAATATTAAAATATAAAAAATATTAAAAGATCATATCACTACTAATATATTCTCAAGTGTTCCAATTAGTATTAGTGGTGGCATATACGAGGGTTACACAATAGACATAGTTTTAGGGAATAATCTATTTTACACTTTTTGTCGGCACAGGAGAGAGAGATAGAATCTGGTTCTAATACTTGTTTGTCTAAAATGTCTATCCTCTGCAGCCAAAGGTGTCCCAGTTAAATTTATTTAACATGGTAGAGTTGAAGCTCACTGAGTTGCCTACACAGGTGGGCCATTCCAAGCACCACAACATTAATCCCCGAATGAAACAAGCTCTTAAGTTGTTGAAGAAAAGTGAAACCGTAGTGATCCAGAAATCAGATAAAGGTGGAAGTGTTGCTGGATGTATCTTACTATGAAGATGAAGCATTCATATAGCCTGGGGGCATTGAAACTAATCAAATTATAAAATCTAATCCTGTCATAGTATATTAGAAAAAATTGTCAAATTTAGTTTGAGCTGGAGTGATCATGGTTGTTATAACTAAAAGTAAGAACAGGGACCTTGTGCCAGACTTTTCTATGTTTGCTACCTTTTTACCATCTCACCAAAATGCACAAAAGTTGGATTAAACTAGTGGGCAGACCCATTAACTCTGGAACTGAATAAGCCTTTGTCTGTGATGACGGTTTTCTGTCTAGAGCTAAACGGAATTACCTGGGATGGAAAATGTATTTGGCTTGAAGCAGGTGTGTCTTCTCTGTATTCTAGCATAACTCATCAATTGGGTATTGTTGCAGTTCCTTGAACCCATATCTTCAGCATGATTTCTTCTTCTTCCACTGTGTGTTCTATTGTCAGAGTTGTGGAGTGACTATGTACATGTGCCTCCAACCTATTTATGGGATGGTAGGAGACGCTCCATTCCTTATAGATGAAAATACATTTAGGTATAGGATTATGCTCTATCACAGATTCATTGCTTATTTTATTTTAATTTATAGTGGGTCTGATGGGGATGTCCCGTTATTCTTAGATTATTTATTATTTAAGCAATATCTAACTTAGGTTAAGGTTCAGCCACACTTTTCATGAGGCTCATGCAGTTGTGGTAAAAACACCTGCAGGGTGTGACAACAGATGCTGATTACATATATTTTTACATGTAATGTTGATGGAGGGACTATAGAATAGGGACGGATGATTTCTTCTAAATGTCGTTTTCCTGTAGGTACGTTAGTGGAAACTTTATAGCCTGCAGAGCTGGCAATAACAGTAGTAACGGCTTGTGCTAGGTGATCTATCCACCAGTGCTTCATGGGTGGGGATTACTGATGAGTGAAAAGTCACATTTTATTACCCTAGTAGTTTTCTCAGTAAAACTGCAATTTGGAGCTTTTCCCTTAATTCTTGCATATAGAAGCCCCCACAATGCCTTCATTTTTTGCTATCTCCAAGAAATTTCCCACAGGTACTTTGTCAGGTCCTGTAGTGTGTGTGTGTTTGTGTTTGCATGTGTGGGGGTGGTGGTGTTAAACGTTATGTGTGGTTCTGGCTATAACAATGCAATCAGACAAGGCTGGAGGTTGGTATGAGTGGTTCTGTGGCTTCTAGTACAATGAGACAAAGTTGGTTTTATTTTTACCTTGGGACAAAGCTTGGGGGATGAGCATGTGTGGTCTATGGATAGTGTAGAGGCAAGCCTGGGGTTCAGGTTAGAATTAGCATATGGGCACCCCTCCACAGGCTCCAAGGCCACACAACAAATGGCCATCTATATACTCCAGAAATCTCTGAAACAGCACTAGGGAGAAAAAAGACAGAAGACATGTAGTTAAAGGAGCAGTAAACTTTTTTTATGAAAACACATATTTTATAGAGTATGTCCTGCTGAATAAAACAAGGGTACTTCCACTGCGTCAGATGTTTTATTCAAAATGTATAGCAGTTTAAATAATCAGGAAGTTAATTTACTGTGTTTACTTCCTGTTAGTTCTAACCGACAGGAAGTGACAGGCAGTTTCTATCACATTCTATGAAGAACTGTATGTCTCTGACTTTTCTGACTTTTCTCTCCATTAGAATCTAACAGGAAAGCTAATTAGAATTTGACCACTAGAGGGCACTGCTAATGTAAAAAACATGGGTTTAAACTGTAATAACTCAGGAAATATAAATCTATCGGCAGTAGGAGTACCCTTATTTTACTCAATAGGAAAATCCCTACAATATATATTTTTTTCATAAAAAATTTTTACTGCTCCTTTAAATAAATGTATATTGTTGTCAGATGCTACTATCTTAATAGCAAGACTCAAGGCAGGGAAGCTCTAATGACTCTACTCACAGGAAATCTGTTCACATATGCTCTTACTTCGGACAATGTGACCACAAGCCCATCAAAGTCAATACTGCAAATGGTAGTATGTTCTTCTGGCTAGTGTTTCTCCTTCCTGTCCTGCCCCTGCTTACTCAATCTCGTGTATCTATTAACTAGACTAGTACAGGGCTGGAGACAAGAGATTGTATTGAAAAATACAAATATATAATTGAAAACTGCTATATCATTCAAATTAACCCTGTGATGGCTAGTGGGTTGTGCAGTACATTGATTTGCATTGCACACCTCTGCTGTCCTAAATGTGTCAAACATGCATATATTGAATGTAAGTCTTGCTGCATTACCTAAGTCTGGTCACTAGAGGCCACTAAGAGCCTATGGTAAATAATTTCCAAAAAACATAAGCTAGAATGAAACATATTGTCACAAAGAGGAGAACTCACTCTCCAAGTGATATATTTACTAAATGTGGAACAAGATCAATGTTTCAGCCCTAAACATGGGCCTTACTAAAGATTTAGAGAAAGGCCCATGTTTTATTGCAGAAACGTTGACCTTATTTCACTAAATATATGATGAGTTCCTTGATGATCTTAGCAAATTTCTAAATTAAACTGTGCAATTATTTTATGAACAAGGGCCATGAGATTTCTGGTAAATGAAAAACATGCATTGTCTGCTTAAATTAAAAACTTAAGTAATCTGGTTTTCCTAAATAAACATGTTGATTTGGAGCAATGTATATCAGTAATAAATGCTACAGATTCATTGTAATATACAGTAATAAATAAGATGCATTGTATTTAGTGGACAATGCAGATGTTATGCTGGCTGAATAAATGTCACATCGCAGTGAATACAGGTTAACCCTTGTTTGCAAGATATTAGAAGAACCCCAAATAGAGTGTACAAACTTCATATCCACTCACAATTCCAGACACACAAACACACTGTGCAAAACAACAGTGGTACTCCTTTCAAACCAACTAGCACTGCTGACTTTGAGCAATG
This sequence comes from Rhinophrynus dorsalis, assembly GCA_037306005.1. Lineage (NCBI taxonomy): Eukaryota > Metazoa > Chordata > Amphibia > Anura > Rhinophrynidae > Rhinophrynus > Rhinophrynus dorsalis. Next base: position 57,147,881 of record CM074718.1, read on the forward strand.
TGCATACCTGAGAACCTTTTACTCTAGAGTCCCTGGAGGGGAGGCTCATGGGATGCTGCTGGGGGATATAAATGATGCTATCCATGTCACAAAGGGGCAGAGCTAAATCACAGGTAGGGGCAGGGCTTAATGGATTGTCATAAAGTGGGTGGGAAGTAGGTAGAATAGGGTGGGAAAGGAGGATAAGTGGGCGGGAAATGGGCAGGACAGGGTGAGAAGGAGCAGAAGTGGGCAGAGTTTCATAAGAAATTCCCCACCACCGGAGAATTAGCCTCTGTCCCCAGAGTCTCTGTAATTCTCTGCAAAAACCAGTGTTTCCTGGACAGATCCAGAGAGCTCCCAGGTATGGCAGTGTGTCTGTGTGTGTCTGATGAGATGAGAAGATGTGAAGTGTGAGTGCTCTGTTTGGGTTTTCTCTAATTTCTTGCATCCAAGGGTTAACCTGCATTTATTACAATGCAACATTTATTCAACCAGCATAACATCTGCATTGTGAGGAACATATGGCTGTGCAATATGTTGCTTATCTCACTTGCAATTAAAGGGTTATGTATAGAAAGATTCATTAAATTTTCAAATTTGCCAATGAAATTGGGACTGTGAACATCTACAACAGATTACGCACTGAATATTTTCGTTCTGAATCCGGCTCTGATCGCACAATAGCAGAATCAGAACTAATAGATTTCAAAAGACTGTTGATGATATTAGATGCCAATTAAAGAGATAGTAATGTTTCATAATAAAAGCAGCTCTAATTAACCATCATAGTATTTGGACTTTGGAGAGTGTTATTTCAATTCTGTCAGAGTTGTAGTTCCAGAGTAATTCAATGACAAAGTATCCCCCTCCCGCCCCTTTTACTGATGTAACACTGCTCAGCCAGATCAGAAGGGAGGTGCCCAGGTAGACTGCAGAGAGGGACAATCTTCAATTAAGATAAGGGAAAAACCTGAAAAACTTGTCAAGTGGGGCAGGGCTTTCATTGTTCTCATAGAAAGAAGATTGTCTCCTTCTGTTATCTGTCTTGTCTATGGACTGGATTCCACATCTGAGAAGAGATGGCTTACACTAGGTAAAAGGGACGGGAGGGGAAACTTTGTTTGTGAATATCTCTCAAACCATAAAGGTTTGAGAGATAAGACTTATATCATTCTTTATGTTTTTTTAATACCTACAAAATAAAATAAAGTTAAAACGAAGTATTACTATCCCTTTAAACCAATAGTCTATTTGAATTATAGAGCCTACATGACAGTGGTTCTGTCTATATAATCATCAGACCTAACCCTTTGGTGACTTGATTGTGATTTATATGGCTGCTCTTTGTAGTGTAATTTGCCGATTTTTAATATTGATACAATAAACTTTATGGTTTTATTATTTTTCTCCCATGTTTTTGTGATCCAATTAGGGGGAGGTGCCACTGAGGGCTATGATGAGTGCTTGGTGTGCAAGATTACTTTCTTTCTGTTTCAAATAGTTTTTATTAAGTAGACCGTACAGTAGAAACAGTATGATACAGACAGATCAAAGAATATACATTACGAGATTCAATCAAAAGACATTCACATATCATGATCATACAAGTTGGGATATAATTCAAATCCAGTAGTAACATGTGAGTGTCCTAGCTTGACCTGAAGCTTCATATCTGTAAAGGCTCCAATTTTAAAAGAAACAGAGAAGAGAATAGGAGAAAGAAAGTAAGAAGAAAGAAAGTCTACTGTAGAGGAAAGGTAGGGGTAAAAGTCCTGGTCTCACATGGGACCACTTAGCGCACCCCATTCTCCATAGGGGAGAAATCTCTATGAGATCAATGTAAGATGGAGCAGTAGAGAAGAGGCAAGAAAATGGATAGGAATCCATAGAGCAGGAGAATAGGCAGAGGAAGACGAAGTGAGGGGAGGGAAGAGAAAGAAGGAAAGTAAGAAAGTAGAAACCCTAGAAACACGAAGAAACAGTGGAAACACTGAAAACACGAAAACACTGGAAACACGGACCTGGGTCATATAGAAAGAGGGTGTGTTTGAAAAGATAAGAAAAGAAGGCCATCAGACTAAGTAATTAGTATGGCTAAAAAGTTCGATAGCCAGGGATCCAATTGGGTTACATCTAACTTACTGCGTCTCCAGGCAATTTTTAAAGGTGGATCTACAACTGTTTTATGCCATGTGGAGATTGAAGGAGGTATATCCGATTTCCAACTAAGGGGGATTAAGGCTTTAGCTACATTCAGCATGGTGTATAATATCATTTTTTGCAGTTTGGAGATACTCGGCAAGTCCCTATATAAAAGTATCTTCCAGGGATCTCTCGTAAGAGAAATTCCTAAACTGTTACAAATATGCATCAGACAGGAGTTCCAATAGCTAGCAACAGAAGGGCATGTCCACCAAATATGCAGTAGTGATTACTTTCTCTCTGGCTTTCATAATATCAGTATTTGCAGAGACAGAATAGAAACATAGACTTTGATGGCAGATAAGAAGCATTTGGAAGATCTGGTCTACCCATTTATCCTACTGTAAAAACCTCAGACCTTACAGGGTCCTACTCCTTAGTCTTCTCTTATGTTCAGGACAGCCTTATACCTATCCCATGCATACTTATATTCCCTCACTGTGATGACCACCACTTCCACTTCTGCTGGTAGGGTATTCCACTTATCTACTACACTCTCACTGAAGTAACGTTTTCTTACTTTACATATAAACCTGTGTCCCTCTAGTTTTAGACTAAGGCCTCTTGTCCTAACATTTTTACTCCTTTGAAATGTACTTCCCTCCTGCACTTTGTTGAATCCCTTCATGTATTTGAATGTTTCTATCATATCCTCTCTCTCTTCTCTCCTCCAAGCTATACATTTTCAGATCCTTTAGTCTATCTTGATATTTCTTTTCCTGTAAATCAGTCACTATTTTAGAAGCCCTTCTCTGAATTCTCTCTAGAGTATCTATATCATTCTAGAGATGGGGTCTCCAATCCTGTACACAATACTCTAGGTGAGGTCTAACTAGAGATCTGTAGAGTGGCATGACCACTTCCCTCTTTCTGCTTGCATTCCCTGATACTTTGTTAAAAGTGGGACTTGGACCTGTAACCTTAGGGGCTACTGGCAGTTTCCTTATTATTCTGCAATGTGCCAGGTTGAATCATTTCTTTGACTCCTAATTTATATTTAGTTTGTTTTATTTTTGTTAACTTTCTCATCATCATGGTGTGAGTATCTTTCTCATGATCATAGTGTGAGTATGTGACAATGCACCAGGGAGAATTTAAAAACAGAATTGCCTTGGTTCAGCTGGACATGAAAAAGTTATATTATTTGCAGTGTGACACATTGTGAAAACTAATTAAAATAGATAGTGTAATGCATTTACTCCTGCCTACCCATACTTGCAAAGAGTCTCATAGCCATTGGAACTTGACAGAACATGCCAGTCTGATTTGTACATCGTGAAAAAATAAATTACGTCATGCTTTCTATAACCCCAAGTTCAGCCTGATTTATGGCTGGTACTGCATCCATTTGATGAGGCAGTAAACTTATTTTAAAGAAAAAAGGATATATGTATTGAAATGACTTCCCTGCTGAGTAAAATAAGTATACTACCACTGCTTGGTGTCTTTTTATTCATAAGCTACTGCAGCTTAAATTACGATCCTTACCTAAGGGTTCCTTTCCATGTGGTCATTGCAGAAATTGTAAATATATGTGTAAAAATAACAATGATCCTATGGACAGCTCTGGTCCCGGGACCATAAATCTCCATAGGATGGTGTAGCAACAGCGCCACTGTACAATTTCAGGCCACTGTGATATTGCACCTAAAAAATTCAACTTTGAAAATTAATAACTTTTGAATAAATCACCTTTCAGCAGTCGGAGTACTCTTGTTTTACTCAGGGAGATAAACCCTACAACATATTTTTTTTTACATTTTAAGTATTACTATCCCTTTAACTGTGGATATTCAATGTAGGATATGTTGTAGCATATAAATGAATATATTATAATTTTTTGTTGTTACTATTTTCATTTTGGCACATATTATACACTACATTTTTTTTTTAAAGACCTTAAAACTTATGATAATTTTGGGGATTTATTGGTCACATTATTATGTCAATTAGAGAATTATACACTTTGTAATTCGAGCTCCCTTACTGTTTGTGAATTATTCCCTTCGGCATGTTATTCATGCTGTTCTGTGTGAGAGAAATCAGAAACACAATCATCCTGTTGGAATATGATGCAAAAATTACCCCTTTTCAAAGTTGAATCACACTAGAGAGCATTCTATTCTTAGAACAGTAGAAAGCAGATGTATTTATCGCTTCAATTAGAGCGATACCATTTCTATGCATCTTGATTGGCCAATTTGAATTTTCAGATAGATCTATGATTGGTGGATTCTGGCATAAATACTCCATCTATGACGTTAGTTTTTTCAGTCTTGAGAAAGCCTTGCGGTGAAACGTGCGTCGGCCTTTTACTACAAAAACATTAGCAATTCAGATATATTTTATCTGCTAAACTTGGTTACTTATAACAATGACTCTGTTTTCGTATAGGCAATAGCACTGGTCTAAGAAAATATTTTTTAAATTAATGGATACTCTGGACTGATATCCCATCTGATGTGCGCACAACCCTTGTACTGAGGCAATAATCGAGGGACTAGTTAGTTCTCTGTTTGTCAGCAACAGTGCTGATTTTGAGTTTAGGAGAATTGCCGACAGTAATAAAGAGGTTGTTGCTATTTGTCATTGCCTAACGATTAGGGCTAATGACAAACCAGTGGACTATAACGGTTTATATTCTCTGGGTGTAATGGGGAATGTGTGACACACATGAACACACATATCTCAGATTTACATTACAATTATTACAGGATATCATCATTCCAGACTTACAGCCAATATTTTTAACCCCTTAGTGACAGGCCACACACGTGGCCGGCACTTAACGCCCGCCGGGCATTTTTTTTTCATTTCGCAAAACGATTTCTGGGCCAGTCCGGGCGTTCAAAAAAAAATATTAATCATTAAACGAGTTTGGACCGGCTTTCACTTTCTGAAAGACGGCCACCTCGGTACAAGTTTCCTGGTGGGTGGGCAATCAACGATCGCCCGTGCAGCGCACTGCAGTGATTATAAGCTCCGCCCATGATCTGCCCCATGGGATGCTCAAAAAATAAAAATGGGCTGCTCAGTCTTAAATGCCCGGGCCTATTTTTTGTCCCAGTCCGGGCCTGCGTACATGTACATCCTCTGTCCACCTGGGACATCCGCTCGGAACGTACATGTACGTCCTCGGGCGGTAAGGGGTTCATTTTGTCCTTTTAAATTTTAATTGTTTATTAAAAGTTAAGTTTTATTACATTCACTGAAGCTAAGATATTTTAAGAGAATAACTATAAGATTCACACTATCGCTTAGGTGCCCCATTAAATTTCTACGTGTATTTTTTCTTTTTGACATTTTGTATATATCAATATTTAGATATGGGTGCACAGTGACATTACTAACTCTCCTCAGTAATACTTAGCTGCTTGTAGCGATTAACTCTGTCAGTGCTCCAGTTCTAATTTTTTCTAACCCTTGAAACAGTCTGATTTGTACATCGTGAAAAAACAAATTACGTCATGCTTTTTATAACCCCAAATTCAGCCTGATTTATGGTTGCTACTGCATCCATTTGATGAGGCAGTAAACTTATTTTAAAGGGATAGTAATACTTCGTTTTATCTTTATTTTATTTTGTAGGCATGAAAAAAACATGAAGAATGATATAAGTCTTATCTCTCAATCCTTTATGGTTTGAGAGATATTCACAAGCAAAGTTTCCCCTCCCCGCCCCTTTTACCTAGTGTAAACCATCTCTTCTCAGATGTGGAATGCAGTCCATAGACCAGACAGATAACAGCAGGGGGCAATCTTCTCCCTATGAGAACAATGAAAACCCTTCCCCCCTTGACAAGTTTTTCAGCTTTTTCCCTTATCTTAATTGAAGATTGTCCCTCTCTGCAGTCTACCTGGGCACCTCCCTTCTGATCTGGTTGAACAGGGGGGGGGATACTTTGTTTGTGAATATCTCTTAAACCATAAAGGTTTGAGAGATAAGACTTATATCATTCTTCATGTTTTTTTAATGCCTACAAAATAAAATAAAGATAAAACGAAGTATTACTATCCCTTTAAAGAAAAAAGTATATATATATTGAAATGACTTCCCTGCTGAGTAAAAAAGTATACTACCACTGCTGGGTGTCTTTTCATTCATAAGCTACTTCAGCTTAAATTTGTGTTCTCTTTTTTTGTTGTTGTTGTTGTTTTGGGGTTTTTTTCATTAAACTGTAATTTTCTATTTTTGTCACCAGAGGGTGCTGTTCTTATCCTTTACCATGGACAGCCATAGTCAGTGACTCAGTCTCTCCCACAAAGTGTATTATAAAAATCCAGAATATTCACTAATCTGTCATCATCTTCTGGTCTCCATCGTCCTATGTATGTATTTATTTGGACAAGGAATGATCCTGTATACAGAGGATGGGGAGATTGAATTTGGAGCAGTGTGACTGCACCATTCCTTAAATCTTGGGAACTAATCACACATTCATATTTTTATTACAGATATAGATCTAAATCCATCTTTATTTATTGTTTTTATTGTTACTGTATTTCTGTCTTGTGTGTATTTTTTACTAAATTGATTCATATTAGAGGAGGGCTTTTTCCTTTATTCTTTATTGTTAGTATGTCCATAAATGAATGGTATTAAATAATAATTATTATAAATACTGTAAATAAGACCCAAGTGGAAGAACATGCTTAATTAGTTGCTGCCTTTCCATATTTAGGAAATTGTTTAGTCTGCAATGCAAAGCAGTAAAGAAGCAGTAAATGTTTTCATGAATTTTTCATATGTTTGTATGTTATAGTCTTTTTGCTGCTGAGTAAAATAAAACTGCTGTAAAATAAGGCTACACTAAATGCAAGTGGAACTTCCCAACAGGCACTAAACTCTGATACCAGCCTCTGCTGTTGGAGTTCACAGTCTCAACTTTGCCTACCTAAAGCTGGCAAAGTTGGGATCTCTCTGTACTTTCCCTTTTACCCTCTATGCATCTGACTGATTGTGAACTGTTGTCAATGTGGAAGGGAACAGTATCACTCCCTTAACCCTTTGAGTGCCATAGGGATGTTCATTGCGGACTCTTGTGGCACTTAAAGGGTTGGGAACCTTTTCAAAGAGCATACAACCACATAACACATTAACCATGTTGCCATGATAAAAATGGTGACCTGATAATCTCACACTGCATGACAGCGCGAGATTCTCATGTCGCCTACCGAACGGTTGCATACCTTTATCCTGTTCATAAGTGTATAAGTGTTAATCCTATATGGTGAGGTGGCTTGCCCAAGAATTGCTCTGATTGTAATGCATCAGCCCCAGTGATTGTCAGTGTTATTGTTGCACAGTCACATGCCTGCAGTCGGAATTAGCCTTTTACTAGTCGGCTTCTGACCTTACAACCGGAGCAATTCTGGGGCAAGCCACCTCACCATATAGAATAAATAAACACTTATGAACGGGTTAAAAGTATGTGACCATTCAGTAGGCAACATGAGAATCTTGTGCTGTCATGCACTATGAGATTCTAATGTCGCCACTTTTATCATGGTGACATGGTTAATGTGTTATGTGATGTGCGACCTTTTAAAAGTGAACCCAAAGGTTTAACAAAGTACACCAAGCAGTATATAATTATCTCTCAGCTCTGTATCATATTTTATACATTGTATGCATTCCCAAGAGAACAAGGCTATGAGTCAGGCAGCATCCATGGGGATTTGTGGCTACCAGCTGCCCACTGGTAGCCACAGAACCCCATATACACTGCTTGGCCCCCAGACTTGTTCTGTTGCCCACTGGTAGCCACAGATCCCTATGTACAAAAAAAGAGGCAAAAGGAGAAGGATCAGGAGGCAAAAGGAGGGGGGACCAAGAGGCAAAAGGAAGGGGGATCAGGAGGGGGAGAAAGAGGCAAAAGGTTGGGATCAAGAGTCAAGAAGGGGAGAGAGAGACAAAAGGGGGATCAAGAGTTAATGAGGGGGAGAAAGAGGCAAAGAGGAGATCAAGAGAGGAAAATGGGGGAGGGGAGAAAAAGGCAAAAGGAAGGGGATCAAGAGGGGAAGAAAGAGGCAAAAGGGGGGAATCAGGAAGGGGGCAGAGAGAGACAAGAGGGAGAGAAAGAGGCAAAAGGGAGATCAAGACAAGAGTCAAGTCAAGTCTTTATTACTCTGGTGGTGACATAACTCTGTATTGCTCTGGTGGTGGCATTCAGATGTGTTTTAAAATGCATGTTTTCCCCTTTTATAAACAAGAAAAAAATGCCATTATGCTATGAGGCTGGTATAATGACGCAATGCTATGGGGTTGGTCAGCAATTTTTTCCAGGGCTGGTTTTTATTCCCAGTCCGGCCCTGCATAAGTCAAGGGTGACTTTTGTGTTTGGGGGAAGCTATTAATAATAATATTTTGTATAGGAAGAATACAACCAATGAAATCTGATGCTGTGGTTGATTCAACTGGGGAGGTCATCCTTGCACCACCTTCATTATTCTCCTTCTGTGGCAATGGGGAAGAAATTAAAATTTCAAATTATTTAAATTGAGTTTTTTTTTAATTTGCCTTCAATGGTACAATTGATTCGCTCCATAACTCCTAATTAGCTTATTGAATACGGCCCTATGTACCATACTTGTCAGACTATATGATGCACTGGACCCTAAGAAACAAAGATATTTTAAAGATGACTGGTTTGCTCAAGACACAGGGGGAGTACAGCCAGCCAATAAGAATTAAGGTATTTATTGAGCAGGTTAGATTTATTTGATGCATTAATCATAACTCTAACAATATGTAACATAACTTTAACTGTGGATATCACCGAACTGCATTAAAATACCATATATAGACAGGGGTGGTAAGATAGCCATTGGGTCCTGCCTGGGACATGTGACTATGAACGTGACTATAAACGTTAATTATCCTACACTATGCAGAAAATTGTACAGTGTAAGGGTTTTATTTCTGTTCATTCCAACCACAACAGAATTATGTATTGATATACAACATAGAGGGGGAAATTGTAATAGAACTAATGTACATCAGCTTAACCAGTTGCATGCCAGAGGGGCATGCGAAGCATTAGTATGCAATGTTTTGCATATCTCTTCAGTATTCAAGGGGTTAAATACCTTAAATATCTTCAGGAAGTAAAGAAATCTGAGAAATCATATCTGTTTAACTATATGAGTGTCAGGAGGGTAAGCAACGCATTGGAAATCAATGTGTTGGTACCCTTCTGGCACTCAAAGAGTTAACAGAGAATTAGTACCTGTCTATATGTTGTACTATTCATATTTCTGCAAAATAAATCGTTTTTGATAAGTCTACCATTCTGTTTTGATGACACATTGTGGCACTTTATTCCTGGCACGGTATGTTAACTAGCCCTGTACAAGACCAACCCTGTCTCTCGCTTAGTTATTATAAATGCACCCAGTCTGTGGGCACCACCTGGACTTATTCATAGCAGAATATGTGGTAATATTAGCACAGCAGCTATACTAATTAGCATAAGATGCCACATTGTGCCAACAAGAAATACAGGTTAATTTATCAGAAAGTATTAATATCACAAGCAAATGGTTATCACAACAAATAGATTGTTTTTAATTCTCTTTATGATTATCTAATATAGGGAAGCTCTATTAGTTATACATTGTAGTTTATTTTGTAGTTCATTTCATTGTGCTCAGGGAAGAGGCCAGTTAATGCCCTCTGTCATTTAAGTAAAATGTCTCTCAGTCAGTGTGGCTTCCTGTTACAGGAAGCACCTCTGTTAATATAGTGTTGGTAACCTCACAGAGGCTTGAAATGATTCCTTCTTTTCTTCTTTGAAGTGCAGTGTCTTTACTTTGTGCCTCCTCAACTCATTTTACAGTCAACTGAGGCAGGAGACCTAAAGTGAAACTAACACTTTATAATGACTTGGGCGATACTGAAACAACATTCAAAATCACCCATATTTATGATAGTCATACTTTATTTAAAACTATACTTTGAGATATTTAGATTTATCTGTTTACCCGTTTATGCAGATTAGTCAATACTGGCTGGCCCAGCCTGGTGTGTCAGATATCTAGATTTTGCAAAGGCGTAAGATACAGCTCCACACGGGAGGCTGGTGTATAAAATGAGGAAACCTTTGCAACTGGAAAGAAAACTGGTTATAGGATAGGGGACAGTGTGTTGTTATAAATGAAAAAGTCTCCACTACAGTCAAAGTTGAGAGTGCAGTACCTCAGGGGTCAGTCCTTGGTGCACTGACTTGTATCATGTCTATAAATGACCAGGAAATAGATATAGAAAGAACATTTTAATATTTGCAGATTACACTAAATTACACAGGGTAATACATTAAGAATATAATGTTTGTTCTGTACAGAAGGATTTACATAAAATGCCTGTTATTGTCACCCACTTTTATCAACCTGTCAGTAAAATGCTGGCTGGGTAACAACACTGTTTACCACATTAAACTGGGGTCACCTGTACTAACAGGAAGAATAGACTAAGTCCCACAGAGGCATCCGTTCTACTTCATTTGGTTATATACAGTGTTCATTGTTTGTAGGAATATGTGAATGCTGGAGATGAAAATAAACTGGTATAGATGTGACACACTAGCAGTTAATCCTATATAATAATTCGCTAGAAAGTTTGTAACGACGCAGTCATGCTTAGTAGAGACTGTGACGAGGCTGATTCAGAGTGGGGCCCTCTGAAGGAGCATCCAGCTCTGTATCAGCCACAGCACGGGCAGTCTCTACTGAGCATGACTGCACCGTGACCGGCTGGCACTGTATCAGCCTCGGCATCATGCTCAGTACAGACTGCCCATGACGAGGCTGATTCAGAGCGGGGTGCTCTGAAGGAGCATCCAGCTCTGTATCAGCCACGGAGGAGGCAGTCTCTACTGAGCATGACTGCACCGCGACTGGCTGGCAGTGGCACTGTGGCCCGTGTAACGGGCTCTTCAACTAGTTGAAAATAAATGTTTTGTACTCTCCTCTTTCATGTTTTAGTGTGTGTTTCCTAGATTCTAACGGAGAGCTCTCCATTGCTGGTGAGATAGGTCAGAATCCCCTCATACACTTTACCAGGTAAAAGCCTTAGGAACTTAAACAGTGTGAATTAGGGACATCCTGGCTATTTCTATGTAAAACATCTTTGCTCCTTCAATTAATATTTATATGCATATAAAACTAAATTAAGTTCCCGGAACAAATATTAAATTGTTCCAGGATACATGCAAGGATATCATACCTATGATATTATGTCTAGCCTTTCTATGAGTGGTGATTGGAGGCTTCCCTGGTACCCATGTAATTCAAATGCTTCATTTAGCTACCACTGTGTTTAACACATGCAACAATCTTGCCTTTATTTTAGGGGCCTCCATGTATTTTCAACAGTTGGCTACATAATCAGAAGTCCATATGAGTTCAGGCAGCAGAAGATGTCATTAGGGCAATACACATCACTATAAACTGTCAATGCAATTTTTCATGAATCCAGCAGGTTATTACATGACACTAGCAGAACAATACATATTTTTACAAGAGACCAGTAGTGAGTACTGAATGAAGGTAACTGGGCAAAATATCATAACATAAAAAACAAGCTGGTGGATGTGGAGACAAAAAGGGTTAACCTAGGGGCACAGAGACAAAACAGCTATTGTAAAGAGTAGATGGATGAATTTTTCTCTTTAATTCATGTTATAAATGAGGACATACATAGTAAATTGTTTTTGTGAAAGCAGATTAATCTGATTTATTTTAATTCTGCAATCTACTGTACTGAGTTGCAATGTTTTGCACATTTATATTTAGGACTGGAATCTGTATTTTATTTTCCTTCATAAAACTCATGCTAAGTTTCACTCTCTTTATTATTATTATGTCTCTTTACTCACATGACTTTGCATTCATGAGCAATATCTATCAGTTCATGGTATTATTTTTTATTTTGGCTTACTTCATTACTTAGGCCACCTTGTTACTGTCACCTGAACGTTGAATGGTAACCATGCATGGGATTTAATAAATTGTCATGGTCATTTGGATACAAAACTTAATGCCATTCTGAACTGTTACACCTACTAACCATAACTGGTTAACCAAAATTGATTGGGTGACACTACAAGTACTTCATAAATATGGAGGTTTTCAAAGGGCTATAGGGCCATAGGCAAAGGAGGGATGGAGTCTGGTTTGTTGGAGTAAAAGGAGCAGAGTTTGTATAGAGTAGTGACTGGGCACAAAATATCATAAGTGAGGTAGAATCAAAAGTCATTGACTGCATGTAACTGTAACGGTTTGTTTGACACACAGACACAGTGGTTTGGGATAAAACACAGTTTTATTATAAAAACAGTAATACAATAACCCTCACAGGATCTGTAGTATTTGACCAGAATAATACAGACACAAGACAGGTTACATTTACATATGCCTACACAGGTCCAGTATAAACATAGAGTCCATAACAAGATATACTGACACAGGTCAGGCAGAGTATGAAGGAATCCCAGTGTATCAGTACTGCATGGGTTAATGGCATTCAGAGAGTGTAAACAGTCCCATGTGAAGAGAGGTCTGTTAAGGAGCTCACTTAGAGAGCTTAAGGATGAGTAACGCCCAGTAACAGGTAAGCAGACAAATGTGAACTGCCAGGTCAATAACGGAGACTGAGACACATAGAGCACTGCCGGAGCAGTAACGGAGACTGAGAGATGTGGGCACTGTCATAGCAGTAACGGAGACCAGGCAACTTGTATTCTGCCGTAGCAGTAAACGGAGATCGCCCACTTGCACTCTGCCGTAGCAGTAACAGAGACTAGGCCACTTGCACCCTGCTGGAGCAGTAACAGAGACTAGGCCACTTGCACTCTGCCGGAGCAGTAATGGAGACTAAGCGAATGGAGACTGCCGTGACAGTAGTGGAGACTGTGTAACTGAGCACTGACGTGACAGTAACGTAATGAGCAACGGAGCAACTCGCCCTGAGGTGGCAACCAACCGGGAGCGTCACAATGACAAGCCAAATAGAAATGTCGCTGAGGCGACAAAGAGGCAACCAGAGCAGGAACGTCAGTCAAGCCGGGTCGGTACACGGAGCAGGAACGTCAGCCAAGCCGGGTCAGTACACGGAGCAGGAACATCAGCCAAGCCGGGTCGGTACACGGAGCAGGAACGTCAGCCAAGCCGGGTCGGTGCACAGGAGCAGGAGAAGCAGAATGGTAAGGCAGTCCGGGTCGGTTCACAGGCAGGAGACGAGATGCAGAGTAGTCAGGCAGGCCGTGTCGATACACTGAGAATACTGAGATCAGGAACAAGCACTGGTACAGGAACACCACGAAAGCGCACCGGAGGGGTGCCAGAACCCAGTATATAAAGGCCATACTGGGCAGGACAAGCACAGTATAGCCAATAGGAGTAGAGCAGGAGTGTAGACTGACAGAATGTTGCAAAAGTAGCATGGGCACCATGATAGTAACTCCTCAGTTTTTGATCAAGCCAGGTCTATGGAGAAATGATTGTGCAGTTTGGTGTGGTTTGATTTTTTTTTTAAAATAGGCTAACGTTATGTGAGTTGGAAAATTCACTAGGTCTAAGAAAACCAAAGAAAGACATGTACATAGCTGCTAATAAGAAGTGGTTAGTGAGATGTTTAAAGGTATTGGAGTGCAATAGGTCAGGGAGTTTCCAAAAAGGTTTCCATCTATTGGAAGATATATACATGCTGGTCAGTGAGAGATTTTGAAAAGGACTTTGACAAATAATGTAATGTGAATATACGAAAGGATGGAAGGTGAGTAGGTATGGGTAAGAGGGAGGTGGTGTTTGATGCCTGCTAAGTGTAATATACTTTTGATAAGTGAAAGTTTGACTGGACTCTGGCAGTAAGAGCAAAAAGGCCAGAATTGTCAGAATAAATTAGGGATGGGTTGCTTTGTTCTGATGACGAAACTGGTGAATTCCTCCAGGTTTTGTTTTATGTCCTTTTGGTGCTGGGGGCCATAGCATGTAGGAGGATTTTGTGAGCATTATTGAGCTTATGATTCAGAGCAGGATCAGATCTTGAAGAAGTCCTGAAAATCAGAGTGAGAGAGAGCATCAGCAGCTGAGTTCTTGACTACTGAAATGAAGGAACAATGAATGAAAAATTTGTGTTAAAGTGAAAACCAGGTTAATTAAAGCATAAACATTTTTAATTGAAGGGAGGAAGATCTAGTTTAAGGATGGGGTAGATCTCAAATATAGGGGAAGTAGCAGAAAAATAGAGGGTGTTCATTGTTTCTGTAGACCAGGGATTTGAGAACCATTCATTCCCAATAATAGCTTCCAAACCATTAGAGGATGAGGAGTCCAAGAACAATTGAGGAGAGAATGGAGATGGAATGGATAGAAAAATGGTGGGGCCATTCTGAAAGTTGCCTGCATAGTTGGATTTAGAAGATTTATCTAGTTGAATAATGCTAAATTAGTCTGGTGCAGAAGAAAGCAAGGGAAGGGGATGAGAGACAAATGATCACCCTTGTGGAATGATCCTCATAGAAAAGCTTCAAAAGCTATGTAGGGATTGAAGTTCAAGTTTATTACAGGACTGGTTTTTTTTAGAACAGGTCAATGATATTTTGGATGTGGATGAGTTAGTCCTATGGCAGGCTTGATTCAATAATAAGCATGCACTCAAGATGGATGCCAAGGAAATCTATGGAAGATTAGAGATCGCTTGATTGGGATACTGAGATCTGCAAAGAGAGTTTGAAATTTGGAAAGGAATGAAGGAATGAGGGGGATCATCAGGGTAGTGTATACAGTGAAACATTCAAGAGTAACCAGCACAGTGTTTCTGTGAAGCTGTCTAAGATTTTGGAACCAAATGTAAGACGTACTTGAAAATAATATACATTTTTCCATTTTATAATGTGCATATGCCATAGTGATGGGAAAATATGAAGCAGTTTGAAATGATAGGCAAAATCTGCTTTGGAAAGCCATGTTCCTTGGCAGATGTTGAAGATGCATTTTATGGCATTGCCTATGCTGGTGTTATTCATGGTGAATTCTGAGGGAATAAAGGAGTTAAAACTGGGAATGCATGAGGAAAGGGGGCTGAAAAATCAATAATTGGTCTCTATTTTGCGGAAAATGTTCTTGTTGCAATACAAATGAGGAATGGGAAGGAAGGGAAGGGACCAATGATGAACATTTACTTAAACTCTCTGGATAGAGAATGGAATGGAGGTTATGACTTTCCAAGGAGGGGTGAGGCAGGTGACAAGGCCTATATGGAAGCCTGAGATACCTCAGTTGAGAAAATTGATGTGAAAAGTGACCGGGTGTGAATAAAGACAAAATAAGAGATTGAGTATTGATGGGTTATAGACCTTTATTAGGATAGTTCTTGGAGCATATGGATTTGCAGTGGGTCTTCTTGCAGAGGCAACAACAACCATATAAACTACCACTGGCATTAAAGGTGTTGCAGATGGGGGATTTTACCAGGAAATCGATGAGTCTGCTTAGTTTATCTAGGGTGGAAGGTTTGTAATTGGCAAAAGGAGGAGAGGACAAATAGGGATTGGTGGTGCAGGGGAATAACTGCAGGAAGGTACTGTGTTGGAAGGGTAGAGATTGGAGGGATGGAAGAAGATTGGCAATGCTGACAAACTGAATTTGTGAGACCAGCAAAGTACCTGCAGAAATATTAACTGTCCAAATTACTCCAATTAGGTGAAGGCTGTCTTTGCTGAGAAAAATGGGTGATAGTCATAGAATGTTGGGCCCCTGTATTTTCATCTTAGTCTGACAACCAGGAAAATGTATTGGTCTAGTTCCTGTCTTTGGTGTGGGTGTGCTGAGCATAACATGTCCCTATATATGCTGAAAGCTAGGACATATTCTGGGATGTATAGTTATTGAGACAGACTTGGATCTTTTGCTTTCATGTTTTGTTCTGCTTAAGATCTTGAGAGGCTAAGAGGATGGATATGAGGTTTACATCTTTACTCTATATAGTACCCAACATATATTGCGGGGAACTAGGTGAGCAGAGGTGATACAAGGTGGATTGAGTTGTGTAGCTCAATGGGAAGGTGGTGGAAGAAGTGGACTGGCTGTAATTGCTAGAGGTGTTGTATGATTTTCCAGATTTCTCAAACGTGACTGGATGTCAGGTTGGATAGGTGCTGATATACTTGAGACAGTTTAGGTTGCTCAGTAGGATATGAGTACTGGATATGAAGAGCAGATGTTGAGAGAGGGAACACAGTGCAGAACAGTTTTCATTTCCTTTCTGATGCAAAATAACAGATTCCTTCATTTGATAGCTCTTCCAACAGCTTTGGGATGATCCAATCTTGAATTGATGATGGCTTGCTGATTAATATCGGAATTTGGATGGGGTCTGCATGTGGAACGTGGTACAGGAGATGAGGTTTCAGAACCGGAGGTATGGTATGTGCTAGGTTCTGCCATGTTCTATTCAATTTCTTGTAACTAAAAGTGATACTAAGCATAATGTTAGGGGGGAAAGGTTTGTGGACTATTGATTTGGTAAATTGGGAAGTGATTGAAAGAGGGAGCATGTGTGAGTTGTTTGCCCTCTGTGGAGAGGTAAGGGGCATGAGCTGGTCTTTGGCCTCTGTATAAGAGGAAAAGAGTGTGAGCTAGTCCTTCAGCCTCTGTGAAAGGAACTGGAGAAGTCAGGCAATACCATATTAGGTAGCTAGAGGTACCCCACTGGTGTGAGTGAACATACCGTATGAGGTGCCAGAACAGCAAAACCGCACATACCAAATCTTTGAGTTGTCTTGTGTTTTTATATGGCATAACTGCACTTCAATGTTCATACCACAGACAAGAAGAAATGGTAGATAAGGCATAGCATTTTGGATAGAAAATGACCCTTGCATCAAATGAGGGGTAATGTGCCTTTTACCCCAAAATTCACCATAAGGAACAAAGGAAATTTCCCAAAACAATGCTCAAGAATTGCGCTTTTTATATAAGATAAGGCTTTCAATGTTTTGTTTTCATTAGAAAACACTTTTGCCAGGATTCATCATATGGCAGTAAGAGCAGCATGCCAGATCCACTGTGATCACTGTCAAATTTATTTGGGTATTTATGAAAGATCAATCACATATACCTGTCTTAAATGTGCAAGGCAGGAAAATACAATTAAAACATTGCTTACATGCATTCATTCCTGCACCGCACAGTGCACACACACATTCATGCAGTGTAGGTGTGTCCACCCCCATAGATTTATATGGGATCCAGCAGTTTGAAGCTAATGAATGAGCAGGTACCAGAAAGATTGTGATGGGTAAATAAAATACAATGTAACAAAACAAGATTGTCTCCATTCTATATATTGCAATAACCCCTTACATTATTTTAATAATCAGATCAAAAAGTATTAAATCGAGAGGAGGTTATTCACTAAGGCATGATAAAGGGGTGATAAAGTGGCAATGACTTCTCCAGTTCCTATGTTATTCTACAGAGCCTATGTACTAAGATATAAAAAGTTGAAGAAATCTTAGTGTATTGGGTACATAGACTAACAGAGGAAATGGAGAAGTGAAAAACTGGAGAAGTCACCTGTACCTTTTCATCTCTTTATCACCACTTAGTGAATCTCCCCCAAGAAATGTTAGCGAATAGGCTCCATAGAATAATAGGAACTGGAGAAGTGATATCACTGGAGAAGTCATGTCCACTTTATCACTTCTTTAGCACACCTTAGTGACTAACCCCCAGAGAGTGATACTCTGAACAGAAAACAAAGCATGTAAAAAATAAAAAAGTGAAGGGGAATAGAGGTTAGAAAACAGGAATCTCAAATGGCCAGCTAGTTATGGAGGCACACAACTCTGTTGCAAATTGGAAAAAAAATATTTATTGAAATAAAAAACAAACACTCAATTGACAGTTTAAAGTGACAGTAATGTTTCACAAAACAGCAGCTCCAGTTAATCTTCATAGTATTTGGGCCATAGAAAGTGTTATTTCAATACTGTCATAGTTGTAATTCAAGAGAAATTGAATGATAAAGTATCTCCCTCCCGCCCCTTTTATCTAGTGTAACACTGCTCACCTCAGATGTGGAATCCAGTCCATAGACCAGACAGCTCACATAAAGGGTCACTATTCTACTGTGAGAACAATGAAAGCCCTGCCCCCCTTGACGGTTTTTTCAGGTTTTTCCCTTATCTTAATTGAAGATTGTCCCTCTCTGCAGTCTACCTGGGCACCTCCCTTCTGCTCTGGCTGAGCAGTGTTACATCAGTAAAAGGGGCAGGAGGGGGATACTTTGTCATTGAATTACTCTTGAACTACAACTCTGACAGAACTGAAATAACACTCTCCAAAGTCCAGATACTATAATGATTAATTAGAGCTGCTTTTATTATGAAACATTACTATCCCTTTAAAAATGTATCTGAAACTACAAATGAGTATCAGTGTCACATTATTATAAATCCCAGTCTCTAAAGAATGAAGGCAAATATCATGAGAATTTTCTGATGGCGTTCAAAGAAAACCACCTCTCAGGGGAGACCATAAATTGCCAAAGTACAAAGAAAAAAACAGAATCACAACAAATCCACATTTCAAACATTACAGTAGGTAACATGATTAAAAGTGAACAAGA
The DNA here is from genome assembly GCA_037306005.1 of Rhinophrynus dorsalis. Classification (NCBI taxonomy): domain Eukaryota; kingdom Metazoa; phylum Chordata; class Amphibia; order Anura; family Rhinophrynidae; genus Rhinophrynus; species Rhinophrynus dorsalis. The sequence goes on from CM074718.1 coordinate 57,166,695, forward strand.
CTGAGTTACATAATTACAGGAAAAGTCCTGATGGAAAATAACAGATAGCGGCCCCTAAGGACTCCAGAGCTGAGATGCACTATGGTTTGATAGGGTCCAGCTTGGTGATCTTGTGTCACCATTGTTGTAATGATGCCATATCGACTTCATGCACTCAGATGTCTTCACTATCATATCTCTGTAAGGACACCGAAAATACTCTGACATTGCCAGGAATCCACTATGCCTTCATCAAGTTTACAATTTTGCAATGACTAGATCAACAATGGCTCATTTTCATAATGACATGCATTTTTTTAAATAATACCACCCCTAACACTATCCTACACCCAGTAATGTAACACGTACCTGTCATCCACTGTGTCTTCTTCTTTAATCTTGTCTTCTTTCTTTTGTCTTCTCTTCCTCTCTTTTCTTCTTTTTCAAGCTTGTAAAAAAAAAGAAATAATAATAATTTAGATCTGTATTTAAAAAAAAAAAAAAAAATGAAGCCCCCAAAGATGCCACAGTTAACCCTTTGAGTGCCAGAGGGTAAACCCTCTGTCGCTTAAAGGATTTTAATATGAACTTGAATGTGGCATTATATTCTTCTTTGTGTTTAAAAATTCCAGTGTTTGTTAATGTGCTTTTATCTGCTCAAATAATAATGCCCAAAGTGCCAGCAGAGACAGTGGCGGTGGAGGCAGGCATGTGAATTGGCAGACCCCCCTTCCCTACCTCTCAGGCCGTTCCCTGAGTCTGACTGTAAGAATTTTGAACAGAGACAGGCTTTTATATGTCAATCTTGGTTCAAAATAATTGACAGCCTCCAACTGGCTGGGATGTGTGCTTACGCATCTCCCAGCCAGTCAGCTTCTAGCAGGGGGATGACAAACCCTGCTAGAAGCTGATTGGCTGGGAGGTGCATAAGTACACATTCCAGCCAATTGGAGGCTGCCAATTACTTTGAACTGAGATCGGCATATAAAAGCCAGTCTTGGTTCAAAATTCTGCCAGTCTGCAAATTCACATGCCTGCCACTGCCAGCGGAGACAGCTGCAACCAATACAAAGGGGGCACATTGGGCATTATTATTTGAGCAGTTAAAAGCACATTAACAAACATTGGTATTTTTCAACACAAACAAGTATACAATGCCAAATTCAAGTGCATATTTTAAACCCTTTGAATGCCAGAGGGGTACTCTGGCATGTTTGGGGGGCTTTATTTATTTTTTTTAAATACAGAACTAAATGATTTATTTTTATTTTTACACAGTTGAAAAGAAGAAAAGAGAGGATGAAAAGAAGAAAGAAGAAGAAGAAGATGGCTGCTAACCACTGGACATCAGGATTACTGGTAAGCTTTTATTTGTTGGGACATGTGTTAACTCTTTGTAGATTAATCCTTTGAGTGCCAATCCGGTATGCAACACTGTATAATGCGTGGCATACCCCAATGGCACTCATAGGGTTAATCTTTTTCAATTTTTCAACCACAAGTATGTGTTGGAAACCAGTTTTCTATCACATACCGGTGCTTTTCACAGCATGTTAGGGACTCTGCACCTCCTCTTCATGACGCAGGTTTTTTGCCATAAAAAGTGTGGTCCTTAACATGCGGTGAAGCCTCCGCATGGAATAGGATAGCAAATTGTCCTTTTTTCTGTGATGTCCAATGGGCGTATATTTTGCACCCGTTCAACATTTTTGAGCAGCAGTGGTTGTTGACAGCACAGTTAATAAAATTGTAAACTTTGCAGTTAAAACAACCACCGCTGGTTTTAAAAAATAACTGGGCTAATAGTATTGAGCCCCTGGTGTACTGGTTCCATAGAATAACATGGGATATCACTGGTGAAATTATCTCCACTTTATCACCCCTTAGTGCATCTCATGTAACCTTTTCAGTGCCATAAAGATGTGCATTGCACAACCCTATGGCAGTGAAAGGGTTACAGCACTGAAATAATGTACCCACTGTATCCACTGAAATAGCTGTTCCTCATTTCTAAATACACTTCCACTCACCATCTTCGCTCTACAGATGACCTTCTCCTCTCTACAGCTCTCATTACATCCTCCCTCTCCCGCCTACTAGAGGACTTCTTCCATGCTGCACCTGAGCTCTGGAATTCCTTTCCCATCCCATCAGACTCTTCCCCAGCCTTCAGGCACTTCCTGAAAAATCTCCTCTTCAAGGAAACTTATCAACTACCTCCTTGTCACGAGTAAGGTCAGACCAACAGCCTGGCCAACTTCTGCTCACTCTAAGCCCCTCCTAAAATCACTCTCCCACCTACCCCCATCACAACCTCATTGTTCAGTCTTTTCTCCCAAACAGAACCACTGCTTCCATGGACCACTGCACTCTATAGCACTTCTTTCTCCCACCCACTGTCCGGCAGTTCCTGTGGCAGGAAGCACTTACACCCCATAGCACTTACTCCTACCTACCATCCTCTAGACTGTAAGCTGTCACAAGCAGGGCCCTCTGATCATTTTGTTTTTCCATATTCAATCTGTTCTGTTGAATATCTCTGTATGTCTACTCCCTATTGTACAGAGCCGCAGAATAAATTGGCGATATACAAATAAAGAATAATATTAATAAATAATTTGATCAATAAGTGGAAATATAAAGTCCTATCTAAATTGCAACACAATGTAATAATAAACACACAAAAAATTAGAGCTAGTAGTAAGCAGCCTATGAGCTCTATTATCAGTAGTCTAATGATACTGAATTGTACATTTTTTCATAAAGATTAATGAATGTTTGTTTTTTTTTTGTGACTACATTACAAAAATTAGCCATGATTACATGTTTTGTGAGAGGATTAGCGATTGCACCTAATTCAGCAAAGTAATTAGCAACACTGTGTAATAATATACACACAACAATCAGAGCTGGTATGAAGTAGCCTATAAGTTCTAGTATGGGATAACCATACAGCTTAAAGTTCCTCTCACCTTTGGAGGTCCCCTTCATGGAGGCTGAAATGGGAAGGGGAACCCAGAGTCTATAGATTATTCTTTTTATTTATTTATTTATCTATTTTTTATTCTAACAAAAAATCCTCTAGTACAGATATAGGGACTGGTAGATCTTATAATTTATTTATTGTAATTTTCAACACCAGTGTACCTTGTAAGCAATGGCACTGCATAACACCCCAGTACAGTTAATGCTTCCCTATGGCTTGTAGAGGCTGAAGGAAAGCATTGTTTACTTAGGGGGATGCTCCTAAGCATATGGAAGACCTCCAAGAGGGAAGAGGAACATCTTCAGGATTTTATACCAGCTTGACAAGCTTTAGCTGTCATTAAATAATTGCAAAAATGTCATTGATAAGAATGGTGATAATGTTTACTACAATTAATTGAATAACTCAAGCTAGCAAAATGCAAAATTAGCTGTGAAAAGACAGAACCCCACCCCCCAAAAAACAAAAAAAACTGTGAATAGTGAGTCAAAACCTTCAGAGAATGTAAATAAAATGCTGCCTGTGATGAGTCCGTAGAATATTTAAGTCCTAGGTTACATCAAGTACACTGACCGTGATTCTGATGAACAGTTTTAAGTCACTGCTCTGCAATGTGCAACAAATAAGATATTAAGTATCTCAGTGTAAAGTAAAGCATTTGACAATTTTCTTGCAACCAATGGGATTAAAGGGATAGTAATGTCCCTTTACATGTTTCTCTCAGTTTGTAGTCCTTAAAAAGTTGAGTTTAAAGCAAAAAAAGTATCTCTCAAGCCGCAATGGTTTGAGAGATACAGGCATTTAACCCTTTGAGTGCCAGAGAGATACGCAATGCATTGTCTGGCACTCAAAGGGTTAAAGTTTGATGTGTCCTGCTTTCAGCTGTAAAGCTGTCAGCAGGAGATTCGTGTCGGCCGACATGGAGGCTCTTCAGCAGAGCCGCAATCACGTTTTTTAAATAGAATGACTGCATTGCAATGATCTACTATGTGTGCTTGCAAACCAGGCACACTTGGTAGACCATTGCAATGCAGTCATTCTGTTTAAAAAACGCGATTCCGGCTCTGCTGAAGAGCCTCCATGTCTGCCGACAGGGATCTTCTGCTGACAGCTGTACAGTAGGAGATGTCAAACTTTGAACGAAGATGGTTTGAGAGATATGTTTTTTTTTGCGTTAAACTAAACTTCTTAAGGACTACAAACTGAGAAAAACATGTAAAGGGACATTATTATCTCTTTAAATAAAACATATATTCCCCCTCCAGCTAAAACTGAGCACTTCAAGTTATAGTAGCATTACACAACTGTACAAATAACCTGATAGAATGCAGTGTGCTCACACCTAGATTCACAGAATGGTAAGCACTTGTACCTACAGTAGATTGACAAAATACTGAGTATTAACACCCATCTTCATACACCGCTGAGTTCTCACACCTGGCTTCACACACTGAGCAGACTGACATCAAAGAGAGGAAGATCCAGAGTGTTCTAAACTTTATTGTATAACAGTGTAATTGTCTCCTTTGTGTTGGGCCCCTTCCACCAGTGGGCCCTGGGCAGCTGGCCACTTTATTATTAACACAGCCATCGATGAAGACTCAGGAGATAACTTCATATTGATGTTGAATCCAAACAATTATGAACAAGGGGGCTCTTTGAGATCTAAAATAAAGAAAAATGTATTCAGCAAGTTATTTAATATTACATGAAGTGGAACTAAAAACTTTATAATGACCTGTGTGCTTTTGAAAGGGCTTCCAAAAAGCTATTAGACATTCTTTATTTAAAACTATTGTTTGAGATATTTGGCTTTATTTAGTTTGATGGGCGAAAATTTTCACCTCTAACTGAAATCGGCAAATAATGGCACTTTCCACTTGGCAAATAATTTCCTGCGAAAAAGTGCAGTTTTTCAGATTTTTCCCGCCTTTTCCACCCATTGAAATCAATGGGAAGAAAAATATTTCTACACTACATGAAAGTTTTCTACAGCCACATAAAAGGGTGTCAGGCTCTCACAGCAGCCATTCTGTGTTTGTGAGAGGAGAGAGCAGCATGTTTTTAGCTAGAGGAGATAGGCAAATAAAGGGGAATTGAAGCTTTGTTTAGGTAGTCATTTAGGTAGGACATTTGTTCTCTGTATTAGGGGAGTCTGGGGACACTCTAGGGGATAAGAAGGGAGGAAGGGGGTTGTCCCCCAAATACTCCAAAATTCCATGTGACTGACTAGCAAGACACAGGCAGCTAGGGACCTATTTGCTTGCTGATCTTGCTGTTATTGTACCTGTGCTGGGTGGGGAAGTCTGGGGAAAGACGTTGTTGATTTAGTTTTTCAGTTATAATTTTTTTTTTTTGGACAGACTGTGATAAGACAACAGGGTGGACAACTTAAAAAAAAAAAAAAATAAATAAATAAATAAAAAGAATAAAAAACAAAATATCTTAGGTGACAGTGACAGGCAGGTGACTCGGCTTAGGCAAGGCATCATACAGCTCCATCAGTTGTGTTGTGTACCAAACAGTAAAAAAAGTTGCATAATGTCCAGCAAATGCACAAGGGGGAGGGGTGGAGCAGTGTAGGGACATGAGAGTAAAGTAGTAGTTCGAAAACTGACTGCAGCAATGGTTGCTGCAGCGTGTGCAATCAATGATGATGATCCCTCTACTCCAAAGGAGGATGCAGTTTGTCAAGGTCCCAGCAAAACTAGTTCCAGCACCACCAGTGCCAGTAGAAATATAGATACTGGCAATAGCATAATAGAGGAAGGTGTAGTAGCTGAACCACCTGCTGAATCAGACAGTGAGACAAACAAGCACCAAAACACCTGTCCTTAAAGTAGTAGCGAATTTTGTTACAGTAAAAGTAAAAATAAATTGTTTGAGACCTCCAGAAGCTTAGAGGAATATAAGGGTAGTAGTGGGAAAGAACTGTCAGGTGATGCTGATGCTGCTGAAGATGACCTAATGATGACTGATGATGATGCAGATCTAGAATATATCCCTCCAGCATCCTTGTCTTGTTCAGATACAGATGAAGTTGAGAGTGAGGGTGATGACAGGGCTATAAGGTTAGCAGAAAGTCAAAGGCTTCCACCACTTTTAAGGAGCACTGTGTATAAAGTGTTTGAGAAAGCCATTGGAAATTCTGAACATGGACAAGTACAGATGTCAAAAAGCACACAGTCACCCTATCAGTCATCATCAGCATCATCACCTCTTCAAAGTCCAAGTCCCACTCAGACACACACACCTGTTTTGAGTACCTAGCAACAGCAACACAGTTTAACATCCACAGTGTTAGATATGATGAGTACCTCTGGCACTGCTGCTGTAAGTGCTGGACCTTTGACACCTAGTACTATTGATAGTAGAAATACATCAACATCTAGCTCCACTAGTAGTAGTAGCAGAAACCACACATGACAGACAAAGACAGGACAAAATATATTAAAAGCAGCACAGATGAGGAGGTGGAGTATGGATGCAAAGAAGGTATGACTGATAAGTAATGTGTGTCAATAATCTGAGAAGGAGGATAGAGTATGACAATGGTAAAAATACACAAATCACACCATGCCAGTCCTCCACCACTAGAATACACATCTACCACATTGTAGGTTTTACTTTATTTTTTTAATTACTTGACATCATCGTGAATATGTGCCAGTGTCACTTAAGCAGTAAGTTAGTGTTGTGGGCAAAGGACAAATGCATTCTGCATGCTAATACATTTTACAAGCCATATGTTGCCATATGTTGCAACTTTGACATTCAGCTACTTATTTCTAAACTTCAGCCTCAGAAGAAGTAATATTACAGTGGGAAATGTAGTACCTTTATGAAATATAGGTGAAAAATATGTTAAAATATGCAATGTGTTAACACAGGCGGAAAATTTGTTAAAACAGGCGAAAAGGAGGACATTTTTGCATAGGCGGAAAGGCAGAATTTTTTGCGGGAAAAGCAAAAAATTGTCACGTTGTCCAGAAAAGTCATGCGGGAAATTTTTCACACTTTTCGCTCACCCCTAGTCATAACTTCCTAGTATTAGGAAAGTATTAAGGGGATAGTATTGTTTCATTATTAATGTACAATCGAGTCTTCTTCATACTTTTTTATAATGATGTGTATCTGTAAAACGTTATTAAACGTCGCCGATTTACATTTATACTCTAATAAAATTCCCCCTCCTGCCCCTTTTACTTACCTCAGCATCCTCAGAAGAATGCTTTGAGGGACAATCTTCTTCCAGCATAAGAAAAAATCTGCCCTCCTTCATTAAGACTGAAAGAGGACAAATTTCCTCTCACTACAATCCGTCTGGTCCCAAGACCAGATTCCAGATCTGAGGGGAGGCTGCTGTGGTAAGTAAAAGGGGCGGGAGGGGGGAAATTTATTATAGAATCAGTGGCGTAACAATTGAGGTTGCAGAGGTCGCCCCTGCAACCGGGCCCGTCACTCCAGGGGCCTGGCAACCCCTGCCTGCCCGCCCTCAACTAGCAGAGGTCCGTGCCTTCTTCGGGACAGAGTTCAAGCTGTATAGAGGTCTGTACAGAAGGAGGCACACACCTCTCCTGCCATGCTGCTGGACCACCATGGTGGTAGGAGCTTGGGGGCAATGTGGAGACAATATGGAGATTGGGAGCAATGTGGAGGTTTGGGGCAATGTGGAGGCAATGTGGAGATCGGGGGCAATGTGGAGAAGGAGGCAATGTGGATATTGGGGGCAATGTGGAGGCAATGTGGAGATCGGGGGCAATGTGGAAAAGAAGGCAACGTGGAAAAGGAGGCAATGTAGAGAAGGAGGCAATGTGGAGATTGGGGGCAATGTGGACAAGGAGGCAATGTGGAGATTGGAGGCAATGTGGGTACAATATGGAGATTGAGGGCAATGGGGGACAATGTGGAGAAGGAGGCAATGTGGAGATTGGAGGCAATGTGGAGATTGGGGGCAATGTGGTCGGGGGGGGGCCCATGGCAATTTATGCACCAGGGCCCAGTGGCTTCTAGTTATGCCTCTGTATATAATAAAGGTAAAATGGCAAGTTTAATAACATTTTACTGATACACATCATCATAAAAAAGTATGAAAAAGACTGGATTTTACTTTACCAATGAAACAATACTATCATTTTAAAGAGCAGTCTTAAAGAAGCAGTATATATTTTTATGAAAACGTATGTTATAGGGCAACAGAATAACTAATTGTTCTGACCACTAGGTGGCAAAGCTAATGTAAAAAAACAAAACAAAACAACAGTTTAAATTGTAATAGCTGTAGAAAGATGTACTTCCCAGCAGTAGGACCCACAATGAGAGGATTTTAGTCTTACCTGTTAAATTATTTTCTCTTAGTCCATACAGGTTACTGGTAACTCTGGGTAGGCGATCCTCCCCTTTAAGTAGGCAGGAACAATTCTAGAATTGTATGCAGGGGGTGGAGCCTACCTTCCCTCCTTGGCTGCAGCTAGCCAACCAGCTCCAGTAAGATTTGAGACACTAACTATTGACTAGATAGAAGAAGGGAAAGAAGACTCCTGTGAGCATGACCCCGAAGGACCCCCACGGTTTGCCACAGGAGAGCCAAGCATGGTCCCTTGACAGGGTGGGAGACCAGTAACCTGTATGGACTAAGAGGAAAGGATTTCACAGGTAAGACTAAAATCCTCTTTTCTCTGTCATCCAATACAGGTTACTGGTAACTCTGGGATGTCCAACCATTGAGTTTCCCAGAGGCGGGAAGTAAGGCAAGGATCAGGAGCATGGCCCCCAAAGTTACCAGAACCATCAGATCAGAGATAGCCCAACAACAAGGGAGTGTCAACGGACACTGAACAGGGGTACAACACTCCAACTGTTACACAGTACACTGAACTACAGCCAACAGGGCTCAAAAGTGAAGGAAGCATCAAGAACCGAAGAAGATCCTAGACAGGCAAGACTGCCTCCAGGATCTTCCTCCCAAAGCTGGTGTCAGCCGATGCCATCACATCAACACGGTAATGCTTCAAAAAGGTGTGCACAGACAACCAAGTAGCAGCCTTACACAACTGATCAGTGGAGGCCTGATTCTTGTAAGCCCAAGAAGCCCCAATAGATCTAGTAGAATGAGCCGTGACCCAAAAGGGAACAGGCTTCTTCATGAGCTCGTAAGCCTTATAAATAGTGGATTTGATCCAGGATGCAATAGTCACCTTGGATGCAGGTCTTCCTGCCCTCAAGAATGACGAACAGCTCGTCAGATTGCCTGATAGACTGAGTGCGATGTACATAAAACTTGAGACAACGCATCACATCTAACAAGTGGAGATCCCTCTCCTTGTCAGAGGTGGGGTCAGGGCAGAAAGAAGGCACCACAATCTCCTGATTGATGTGGAACTCCGCAACCACCTTCAAGAGAAACTCCTGAGAAGTGCAAAGCACCACCTTGACCTTGTGAAACACCATAAAGGGTAGTTTACAGGACAGAGCATGTAACTCCACAATACGGCGAACGGAGACGATGGCCAGGAGAAAAGCTATTTCCCACGTTAACATGTGTACAGGAATGGTAGCCAAAGATTCAAAGGGAGGGTGCTGAAGAATGCCCAAAAACAAGTTAAGATCCCATGGAGGAGCGGGACTCTTAAAGACAGGAAGAGTATGAACAACGCTCTGAAAGAAAACCTTGACATCAGGAAGAAAGGCAATGCATCTCTGAAAGAAAACAGAGAGCAGATATCTGAACCTAAAAAGAACTCAGACTGAGACCTTTATCCACACTGTACTGCAAGAAGGCCAGGACTGTAGGCAGATCAAATTCCTGAGACAGGTCCCCATCAGCACACCAAGATAGAAAGGTCGACCAGACACGATGGTAGGCCTTAGAAGAAACAGGTTTGCGGGCACTAAGCATGGGGAGGGGAGGAAAGATGTAAACCAGTGGAAATAACCAAGGAATGGACATAGCATCCACCGCTATAGCTAGAGGATCCCTCCAGCGAGAGGAGAACCTCAGAACCATCCGGTTGTGACTTGTCGCCATCCGGTCGATGCAAGGAAGACCCCACTTCTGAACAATGAGGTTGAACACCTCTGGGTGCAGCTCCCACTCACTGCTGTCCACTGTGTGTCGACTGAGGAAGTCCGTATGATGTTGTCTACGGCAGGAATGTGCACTGCTGATATGGCAGGAATGTGTTCTTCTGTCCAGGACAAAATAGCCTTGACCTCTAACAAAGCGGCAAAACTTCTTGTTCCGCCCTGCTTGTTGATGTAAGCCACGGCCGTGGTGTTGTCGGACTATACCCGGACTGGGCAGTCTTCCAGCTGGGGTGTCCAATGACGAAGGGCATGAAATATCGGCCGAAGCACCAACACATTGATGGCAAGGAGAGATTCCTCCGGAGACCACCGACCCTGAGCACTCAGGCGAACCAGGGCCGCACCCCAGCCAGAGAGGCTGGCATCCGTAGTCACCATGGTCCAGAGGATACCAGGAAGGACTTGCCCTTCAGCAGATTGGAGAGGTCGAGCCACCATGACAAACTCAGTTCCACATGAATAGGAAGGAATACTGACATCTCCAGAAGGTCCGTCTGACCCCTTCACACCTGGATCACAAACCTCTGGAGTTCCCTGGTGTGAGTGAGCCATGGCAAATCGGACCACTTCTATGGTGGAGATGAATTTCCCCACTAGAGAGGACAGCTTCTTGGCTGGAACTGGATCTTGAGCCAGAACAGCAGAAACCCTGTGGGCGATTTGGTGAGCCACCTCGTCCATGAGAAACACCATGCTCTGCTGAGTGTCGAAGAGAAGGCCCAGGAAGACCAGACACTGGGATGGGACAAGATCTGACTTGTCCATGTTGATGATCCACCCATGATGGGTGAGTGCATGAATGCAGTCCTGAACCTGCTGATGAAGAAGTTCTGAAGAAGGTGCCTTCAGAAGAAGGTCGTCCATGTATGGAGTGACTCTGATGCTGTTCCGATGGAGGATGGACACTAAGGCTCCCAGGACATGATTGAAAACTTGAGGAGCTGTAGTCAGACCAAAGGGAAGAGCTGAAAACTGAAGGTACCCTTGGTCGCAGGCAAATCTGAAATACTGCCAGCTCTCTGAATGAATGGCGATGTGTAGATACATGTCCTGAAGATCCAGAGAGGCAAGGAATTCCCCCAGGGACATAGCAGCAATCACCGTCCTTAGGGACTCCTGGTGATAATGAGTCCTGATCAGGAAGGAATTGAGATCCTTCAAATCCAAAATGGGACGACAACCGCCATCCTTCTTGGAGACCACAAAGAGGCTTGAGTAAAAACCCATACCTCTGTCCTGAACTGGAACTGGCTCTAGAACATCCTTGTCCAGAAGGGCCTGGATAGCACCATTGAATAGACAGCGTTTCTCTGCGCTCTGGGGCGTATGAGAAGGAAAAAAGCGAAAAGGAGGAAGAGAGACGAAAGGGATCCTGCATACTTCCGGCACCACCTGTAAAACCCATGGGTCCGCCACTGAATCCTCCCAGACGCTGTGGTAGTGACGCAGACGGTCACCCACAGCACAGTGGGGACCTAGATTCAGTGAGACATGCCGAAGAAGGCTTGAAAGTCTTAGGCTTGGAGGAGACCTTAGGCTTCCATTGATGTTTGGGCTTGGAGGAGGCATGCGGCACTGAGAGAACCACCTGGTTCGCTGGACATGTCTCAGTCTGAAAGGAACAAAAAAACGCTTGAGAGGCATTTTCTTCCTGGGGATCAAAGGCAGTAGTGTACTTTTACCCTCTGTGGTCTCACTAATCAGATCCTTAAGATCTTGCCCAAACAATGACGTGCCTTGAAAAGGCAAGGAGAGCAAGGCTTTCTTAGAAGCGGTGTCAGCAGACCTGATCTTGAGCCAAAGAGCTCATCTAGCAACCACAGACATGGTGGAAACCCTAGCCACCAAACGGATTGCATCAAATAAGGCAGCAGAAACATAGTGCTGGGCCTCAGAAATGTTGGCAAGAAGGCACAACATATCCAAAGTAGGAGCACCCTGACGGACAGCCAGGGAGAGTTGTTCAGTCCAGACCGCAATGACCTGGTTAACCCATGCCGCAGTGAATGATGGACTTGTCAGTACAGTCTTTCAGAGCAGAGGCCTCAGAAACTGGCAAGGAAGTAGACTTAGACAGCCTGGAAACAGGAGCATCCACTTTGGGGGGATGAACCCACTGAGCAAGCGCTGCCTCAGAAAAGGGGTAAAGCTTGGCAAATTTCTTGGAAACAGAAGGTTTCCTGTCCGGGGATTTCCACTCATCAGACACAAGGCGGTCAAGAGTGGGGTTAGGTGGAAAACAAGTAAGGGGCTTTTTAGGCAACTGAAACACATCAGAGGGATCTGAAGAAACCTCCTGAACTAAAGGAGGGCCGAGGGCTCAGGATCAGCCTCAAAGGGGTCCCCAAAAAGCTGAGAGGAGCCATCAGCAGAACATTCCTCAACATCTGAATCCGTTAACAGTTCCTCCTCAGAGGAATCTGATACATCAGGTACTCCCTGTGGTTTAGGCAGGGAAAATTTGACTGAATAGGGGGTCTGGAAGACCCCCTATAACTGTGATGGAAAGAGTTGCAATGTAGACCGAAGGTCCCTAGTAGCAGCCTTGAACTCTTGCACCCAAACTGGCTCTAATGCATGGCTGGAGGTCCCTGGAAGAGAATCAGGGACATCAGAACATGCTGGTCATAAATGACCTGACAATTCTCTAGGCATCCCTGAATGACATGAGGAGCAATGTGCAGTAGGGGACACAGAGACCCCAGCATCCTTAGTCTTAGGCCTGGACCCAAGCTCCAATGGATTAGACATTCTCAAAATGTCAAAAAACGTTATAGTATAAAGAATCAATCAATTACAGTGTGTAAGATTAAAGTTTCACCTCAGAAATTGCTAATATACACTTATCTGGCAGGTGAAGGGTTAATCTGCAGAGGAGCGAAGAAGAGTCCAAGCCCTGCATAGGATACTCGTTCTAGAAAAGGCAAAAAGTACCCCAACAGTGCCCGAAGCCCCTTGTGCCCCCCAACACACTTGAAACATGAACCGGATGACAGAGCAAGGGCAGACAATTATATGTCCCAGACTGTGCAGTCCCATAGAAATGAATGGAGCTATAGCGTCTATGCGGTAAAGCGCGCCTTAAAGGTGTGGAACTTAAATTTTGCAAAGTTGAAAAGTAAAAAATAAAAGTAAAAATATATATTTGTGATGGCGCTATATGGAAAGAATTGATATATATCCCAGTGGCTGCAGCCAATAATCGGATCCCCGCTACTGAATCCAAAATATACAAAATAGCAATACACTTAATCAGCGCTTCCACTGGGAAATCCTAGATGACACCCAAAGTACTCCTAAACATGTATAAGAACCACAAACATATATCACAAGAAACAATGTGTTAGTAGTCTAATTTAAAGACACATTGTTTCTTGTGATATATGTTTGTGGTTCTTATACGTGTTTAGGAGTACTTTGGGTGTCATCTAGGATTTCCCAGTGGAAGCGCTGATTAAGTGTATTGCTAAAAAATAAAAGTACATGAAACATCACTAGAACATGTTAGGAAACCCAGAAAACACTGAACCCAGTAGGGAAAGTGTCAATAACCCCCCCCCAAAGATGCAAAACCAGCAGCTAAAGCATTAAGTTACCACATAAACCTGCTCCAAAACACCCAAGAGACATAAAGATAAACCCAATGAGTGCAGGAGTGAGCAATAAGAACTCCAAAGGAAAAACCACTGTGCTGAACTAATCAGAGACATCAACTAGAAAACAAGCCTTCCCTAGCATTGTGCAGGCTCTATAGGACTGACGTCCTACCCAACTGCTCTGTGCTTCAGATGGTTGGGAATTCAGCCAGTACTGAGTAAGTCTGAATTTGTCTAGTCACCACTGAACTTCCTCAGGGAACATAGAGGCATTTATAAGGAACTATCGTCTGATAGTTGCCCAGTCAGCAAATCTGTTCCCCTGGGATCAGAAATGACAATTAAGCTGGCGTTGCCATGTGATTCCGGACAAGCTAACAGGGCAGAAGAATGCTGAAAGTAGACCCCCCCAATTGCTCCCCTGGTTTATGTGTTTTTGGAATGCACAGGACACGTAACTCAGGGGTTTTTGGCTGAGAGCCACAGACCTTTCTGACCCCTAAATGGACGATAGGAGCTGTTTGGGCTTGCACAGCTGGTGAGATAGTTCAGTGGTAACTTCACTGACTATAGAGCCTGCTGAAACCGCAAGGTTGCAGGTTTGAATCCCAGCAGGGTCAACTCAGCCCTTCATCCTTCCGAGGTCGATAAATGAGTACCATTGATTGGGTAATAATAACATCTATTATTTCAGCTGCCGATTTGGTTAATTCCGAGAGCGTGCGCTGAAAGTGCTTTGAGTCCCACTGGGAGAAAGGCGCTATATAAATACTAGTTATTATTATTATTATAAATGCCTATTTAGTAAGTTTGCACCCACTGAAGTAGACTCAGTAAAACATGATAATTGCCCTTTAAAGCAAGGCAATGGTGGCACAGCTAATTCAAACATGTATTCAGTGCTGACTGTCTCTCCACACTGATCCCTTGGGAGCATATGGCAGGAATTGTTGAAAGTAATACAGTATCAGAGTGGTCCAGCACTCCAGACAATAGCCCTTGTTTTGTTAGAACTGCTGCTCAGACTTCATATCTGAGCAACATTACATTCAGCTCTATACTGGGCTATATTTTGAGCCTGGTCCAAGAGTCATAGTAAATTAAGTTGAAAACAGACACAAGTCCACCATGTTCAACGTTTTGCCTCATAACCCTCTATGTTTCCTCTTGATGGCAACCATACACACATGCTTAACCATTTGACTTTGCAATGCATTGGACATGCCTCTGGCACTCAAGGGAGAGATGCACTAAAGGTAGAAGTGGGCTCAGGATGGCAATATCCTTCCAGATTAGTGCCAAAGGCACATCAATAGTATGCACTAAAGTGTCTTCGACATCATATCCCCATCAGTCCAACAATAATCTGCCCACACTGACATCAATCCAACATGCCTTTGACAGGTTTACTAATTTTCACTTATCACATTTACAATGGGCAATTTCCATATGGAAATGTAGGATAATGAGCCATTATCGTGTTCATGGGGGGGGGGTGTTTATATGTTAATGTATCACATCACCACATACATTAAGCTCCGATAGCAGCCTCAGCTGTCAGAGCTCACAGTCTCAATTTCGCCAACCTGAGGCTGGCAAATTTGGGATCTCCCTGTAGTTTCCTAAGCAGTAGCATAAATATGGATGGTTGTTGAACTGCTATCAATGTGGAAGGGATGCTCTCGTTTACACATCTCCAGCAGTAAACAACCCTGAAGTCAGAACAGTCTCTCTGCCTCCTCACTTGTTCAGTAGGGGAGTGGGGAGGATCCTTACAGCACCACAAACAGCATCACTCCAGAACACTGTGCATTGCATACTCCTGTGGCACATAAAAGATTATAAAAGTACATCAACCAGTATACAATCATCCCCTCAACTCCGTGTCATTTTTCATAGTCATATTTGAAATGTACTATCATTATTAAACAAATGGAATTTAACCCCTTGGCTGGTAGAGATGTCATATCTACAATTTCATTATCGGTTGTGTGTCCATGGGGATTTGTGGCTACCAGCTGCCCCCCTCCGGCCTTGTTCCCTTGCCCATTGGCAGCCATTGATCCCCATGTACACTGCCTGGCCCCTAGACTTGTTCTGTTGTCCACTGGGAGCCACAGATCCTAACTTACACAGTCTGCCCCCCACATCACACAACACATACAGCTTTGTTCCCTTGCCTACTGGTAGCCACAAATCCCAGTGAACACTCACTGTGCAAGGGAACAATGCTGGGTTGGAGGCAGCCAGTGTATATGGGGCTAAAACACAATGGGCAGAGTTTCACAGGAAACTCACCACATCTGGAGAATCAGCCTCCATCCCAGAGACCCAGTAACTAACACAAAAAATGGAATCTCCAGGGCAGATCCAAAGAGTTCCCAGGTATGGAGAGAGGTCATCACCATATTATAAAGCAATGCATTAGGGACATCTTTAGCATTCAAGGGGTTAAAAACTCATTTAAATCAATGTGATTTTCTATTTTTCCCAAAGAGTATAGTTTGGTTGCTCTAGAATTAGCTTTACTTACCTTATTGAATTGCACCTTTAGTTCTGAAATGCATTCCAATAGAAGTGGATTGGAAAGGAATGCATCTGATAACTCTAACATTTAAGGGGTTTAAAATGTTGAGTGTCAGAGAGGTATCCAACATATTGCTTTACAATGTGTTGGTACCCTTTTGGCACTCAAAGGGTTAAGACCACTTGTGAATGGAATTATTTTGGCTATGTCCAGCGCTTGCAGGGAAGATTATGAAGAGGAGAAGTTAGATCATAAAAAGAACATCTAAGTGCAGTCATGTATTGATCAAATGACAAATAAAATCAGCCAAAATGTGCTCTCACGTAAGTAAAAAGAAATAAATCCTCTCGGGCTCCCAAACTCCTTACTTTTATAATAATAATAATAATGAAAATAAATGACTGCACTTAGATGTTCTTTTTTGTTGTATTTGTCTCCTCTTGATCCTCCCTGCAAGCACTGGAGATCACCATTTCTTTATAGTAGGTATACAGGACCACTTGTTCTAAGAAGCATCAAGGAGAGAGGAATTGGGCTGTTCTGAAGCTACATTGGTCACTAAGATATCAGCCTTTCCCATCATCTCATAATTACTCTCTCATTTATTGTCATCATTTTCATTTAGTGATTCACCAATGGACTGCCTCAAGAAAGGTTGGACTGTTTGTTAACTCCATTCATTCATACATTCATTCAGTCATTCATCCATTCTTTTATTATGTACTAGTGTAAAAGGTCTGGGTAATGGTAACCCTTTGAGTACCAGAGGGGTACGCAACGCATTGCTTTGCAATGCATTGCGTACCCCTCTGGGACTCAAGGGGTTAAGCGGCCGCTACGTCACTGCTCCACGCGATGCAGTCTTGCCCCGCCTCACTCATGCGATGCAATCATGTGCAGTAGAGACTGGACGAATGCTCGCAGTCTCTACTGAGCATGACAGCTTCTGACACACATCCTAGCGAATTATTATATGGGATTATTCATTATTTTTTTCTTTATTGCCATTCTATTTTCCACTCTCATTGAGTTTCTTTTTTATCTAACGTGGACATTCATATGTTTGGCTATTTTCTGTGTTAGCCTAGTCTTCATGCATACTACATGTATTTTGGATTTTGCTCCTGATCAAGAGCATAATACCCTCTCCCCTTTTTTCTGTCTATAGCTGTTGCCCTTCTCTATTGATCATATATTTCTTTTGTAGTGGGTGAGTGCTTAGATGTCCTGTTTGACTACCTATTGGAGTCAGGATGTAATAATTCCCCCCACACATTTGGGACTAGATTGGAAATGGCTCCAGAGGGCTTTTTTTTGCCTTCCTCTGGATCAACAGGGGTGTTTTTGGCATGGGCTGGACTTGATGGACACATGTCTTTTTTCAGCCTTATCTACTATGTCACTATGTTATTACAGCCATATTTATCTCTCCACCTCCATTATATTACAACAGGCATTCCCAAGTCCCATCTCATCAATAACAAAGAGCATGTTAAGATTCATTTTAAAAAATAAAAATGGTAATCAAACAAACACATTTTTACTTACTTTTACTTTCTCAGTGATGGATTTTGATGTTTCTTAATCCTGACGTTACCGTAGGTGTGATCAAGGTACAGTTCTGAGAATACAAAAGAACATTTTTTGTAACTAACAAAAAGACAAATATGGCACAACAATTGTCTCATTAATGATGCTAAAACAGAGGTGGGACATGTGTGGCACACTGATCAACCTGACCCGGCCTAAGGATCTTTTAAAAAGGAGATACACCTTTATTTTAGAACTGAAGCTGTCAGGTTCCTCCGAAACCCCCTTTACAGCTTGTCTTTTATCCAGTGATCCCACAATAGGAACGTCACTGGCTTCCTCTCTTTCCTTAGCAGAAAAGAAGGTCCCCCCTGTAACATAAAATATTGCCACACCTCAGCTCTAACTGGGGCAGTTTATGATAATATGCATACTGCAGTGCTGCTTTGAGATCTGTGTATCCCTGCAGTATGTATATTTTATATGTGTTCTGCATTAAAGAGGGGGTATGGGATACGAGTGTATGTGTGCGTATGTGTATATATGTGGGTGTATTTGTATGTAGGTATGTGTGTGTGTTCACATATATGTGCATGTGTATGAGAGAATGTATATGTATTTGTGTACATGAGTATATATTTGTGTGTACATATGTGTAAATGTGTGAATACGTGTGTGTGAATGTGCATGTATACTTGTGCATAGGTGTATATTTTTGTATGCATGTGTATGTACATTTGTATGTATGCATGTGTGTGTTTTCATGCATATGTATGTGTATATGCAAGTGTGTGTTTGCATCTATGTGTGTATATAAATATGTGTGTATGCAAGTGTGTGTTTATGCATGCCTGTGTGT
>CM074718.1:57187757-57245257 GCA_037306005.1 Rhinophrynus dorsalis
TCAAGTGTCTGCACTTTGGAGTGGTGCCTGCTGGTGGATGAAGTCAGGTCTTAAATTTGGTCAGGAATGACACATTTGCTTCTTTACATCTTTGGGACTTGGGTACACCTCTTGGGGGGTTATAAATGTATTATATAGCCTTTGTCAAATATAGGCTACATTACTGTAATTGTACTTCAAGGTTTTTCCCTCCGGTGGTGTATCAGTCTTATTACATATGCGTCTGATTATGTTGTCTCATTTTGGCTTTATTTATTTTTGCAGCTTACTATGAATCTTGCCTTGATATGCACCGTTTTTGTATTTAATAGGGCGCGTTCGTATATCTTATTTAGATTAGTAATAATATTTTGATCATATTTCGACACAATGTATTTTTTACAATTAGGGATGGGACTTTTTGTTACATCATATGGGAATTTGGAGATCACGCCATAACTTGAGGAACATTTGACTAGTGTAGTTATGTGGTGTTCCTCTCTTTTTGTGTTCCGTGATCTGCATTTTCTTGGCGTGTGTGCATACTTTACATAGATGAGATGCATTTGGCAATTATATTTTTGTAATGGTACCTTTAATATTCTTTGATATATTGTAAAGTTGATGATTAGTGATGGGACTCCCCGATACGTCATATGGGATTTTGGAGATTGCGCGATATTTTGAGGAGCACATGACCAGCATAGTCATGTGGTTTCTCTCTGTACTACGTGATCTTCATTCTTTCTTCTGAGATTTAAAAACCCAGAATAACAGGTTTATCCCCTGACGAAGCCCGAGAATGGGTGATATGCGTTGGGATGGCTGTGTTTAGAGAGGGCTCTGCGACCGGAATTCTACTTTAATTATTGTTGATGATAAGTATATTCCTTTTTCTTATTGCCGGCACATTTATTTATATTTATCACCTCATGCTTTCTATATTATTTAGTCTATTCATTTTTGGGAACAGGAATCTTGGATTACCATTATTTGGTGACACTTGGTTTGATTCCTGTTTCCATATGTTGATGGGACATTATTACTAGCATAGACAGACATGTGGGTGATGTTTGGATATTTGTAGGTTCTGGGTGTTGTCCCTCTCTAATAATTGTTTTTCATTGTTTTTATTACACCTTGCCTTGCGATGTATCATTTCACCAATAAAATGATTTTGTATTTTTTCATTACTCCTGTATAGTGTGCCTCTTTGTAATGACTCGCTTTTGTATGGTATGGGTATATCTTTTGCCATTCCATCCTTTTTTGTTCATACGGTTCTAAATGAGTCTGTGAGTGCACCACACTATTTATGGGAATAGATTTGGGGTAAATATATATATATGCCAGTGCCGGCTTTTATTATTTGTATATAGGAATGACACATTGGGCTTGGTCTCAGAAGTCATGTTAATGTCTGCAGGGCTAACACTTACCACATTCCATTAGGGAGGCTGGATGGCAGTATGGCACTCAGTCAGTAACTAAGTTTACAAAGAGTTAAGTGATGTAAAACCCTTTAGGTATAACAAACTGTTTAGTTCTTTTACAGAGTAGTAAGTTTTATTATGTATAGAAAGCATTTAGTTCAGGACTAGTATCTTTGTTCATGAAACTGTATGTATTGTATTGTAACCTGCAATAATATGTTTATAATGTATAAATGTTAATGTGTTCATATTTTAATAAATGTTGTGACCTTCTTTTATGACATTCACTGTTTATTTCAGTTTATGGGGGTTTAAGTAGGCTGATTTGTGAGATTAGATTTTATTTAAACCATGCCCTTGTCAAGCTCTGCATAAAGGGATAGTAATACTTAAAAAGTAAAAAAAAATATGTTGTAGGGTTTATCCCCCTGAGTAAAACAAGTGGACTCCCTGCTGAAAGGTGTTTTATTCAAAAGTTATTACAGCTCAAAGTTGCAGTTTGTAGGTGCAATATCACAGTGGCCTGAAATTATACAGTGGCACTGTTGCTACATGATCCTATGGACAGCTCTGGTCCCAGGACCATAAATCTCCATAGGATGGTGTAACAACAGTGCCACTGTACAATTCCAGGCTACTGTGATATTGCATCTAAAAAATTCAACTTTGAGCTGTAATAACTTTTGAATAAAACACCTTTCAGCAGTGTGAGTGCCCTCGTTTTACTCTGGGGGATAAACCCTACAACATTTTTTTTTACATTTTAAGTATTACTATCCCTTTAAGTATACTTCTATATCTCAAATTTGTAACACATTGGTTAGCTTGTGGTGAGACCTAGCCACTTCCTGTTCATGATACTAAACCACTTGATGATCACAGGAACCTAGACTGTCTCTCAGAATGGCAACTAAAGCAGCAATATTCTAAGTACAATTCAAAAAGCTGAAGTGCAATTCTGGAATAAGTCAATTGTTCCACGTGGGACAAATTACATTTCCCCTGATTAAATGGTGCTTTTAACCCCTTGTATGCTAAGGAGGACTTCAACATATTGCAATGGTGCAACTGGTTTATTTATGGGCTGCTCTACAGGACTGAAGGAAGGCTTCAGTGGGACAAGTTTAGGGTCTTATGGCGCGATGCAAGAAACATACGTCCCTCAGGGATGGTGGAGTATGATGCACATAAAACTTTAGGCACTACACCATGTCCAAAATATGGAGTGCCTTCTTCCATTTGGATTTGGGGTCCTAACAAAACAAAGGCAAAATTATCTCTTGATTGATGTGAAAATCTGACACAACCTTGTGTAAATATTCCTTGTAAGTATGAAGTATGGCCTTGTCCTGGTGAAAACCATGAAACGAGGCATACAAGACAGAGCTTGCACCTCAGCAATCCTACTAACTGGGACAATGTCGAAAAGAAATGTAATTTTGTATGTTAGGAAATGCAATGGGACTGAGGACAGAGGCTCAAAGGGAGGCCTCTGGAGGACCCATAAGACAAGTTGAGTTCCCACAGAGGCACGGGATCCCGAAAAGGAGGGAGGGCATGGGCCATTCCCTGAACAAAGGTCTTTGACATCTGGGAAAATGGCAATACGTCTCTGAAAGGGCTCAGAGAGGGCTGAGATCTGTACCTTAATAGAGCTTAGACTAAGGCCTTTGTTCAGGACAACTTGGTCCACTGCTTTTTAACAAGTTAATATATGACCTGGAATTAGGTATAGAAAGCACATTTTCAATATTTGAAGATGACAATAAATTATGCAGGCTAATAAATTCAGAACAGGATGTTTGTTCTCAACAAAGGGTTTAACATAAAATGGTAGATTGGGAAAACAAACGGAATATAAAGTTTAATGTGAATAAAGCAAGTGGATCTGATAGTATATATCCAAGGATACTTATGGAACTTAGTTCAGTAATATCAAGACCATTATACTTAATATTTATTGACTCACTTTCATCAGGCGTAGTGCCTTGTGATGGGAGGAAAGCCATAGTAATACCATTGTTCAACAAGGGGTCAAGCTCCTAACCAGGATATTAAAGACCTGTGAGCTTGTCTTACATAGTAGGTAAGATATTAGAAGGGTTACTAACTGACCGTATTCAGAACTCTATTAGTAGGAGTCAGTATGGTATTATGAAGAATAGTTCATGCCAGACGAATTTACTTGAATTTTGCAAAAGGATAAGTAGTAATTTGGACAATGGTATTGCTGTTGATGTAGAATACTTAGATTTTGCAAAAAAAACTTTGATACGGTACCTCACAACTGGTTACTGTATAAATTAAAAGGTTTCAGTCTGGTAGGTGATATCTGTACATGGATTGAGAACTGGTTAAATGTTATATGGCAGAGAGTTGTCGTAAATGGAACCTTTTCAAGTTGGTCTAAAATTGTAAGTCGGGTGCCTCAGGGTTCAGTCCTGGGCCCAATGATTTTAATTTGTTTGATCTAGAAGTAGGAATTGAAAGCAGTCTCAATCTTTGCTGATGACACTTACATTTGTAAGGAAATACATACAGGGCTGGATGTTTTTTATCTGCAGAAGGCTTTAGATAAACTGAGTGAATGGGCAGAAAAGTGGCAGATGACATTTAATGTAGATACGTGTAAGGTTATACATTTGGACTGAGAAACAAACATGCTACACATACAATAAATGGGAAACAACTTGGGTAATCCTCATTTGAGAAAGATTTAGGAGTACTGATAGACTTTACAGCACTATGCAGAGTCACTCAGCTGCTGCAAGAGCATTTAGGGTACTATACTGCATAAAAAGAGGCATAGATGCACAGGATGCTAATATAATTCTACCTCTATATAAATCATTGGCAAGGCGTCATCTAGAATATGGAGTACAGATTTGGGCACCAGTTCTTAAAAAAAAGACATTATTGAACTGGAAGGAGTGCAGAGATGTGTAACAAAACTGACAAAAGAGATTGGAGGATCTGAGTTACAAAGAGAGACTATCCAAACTGGGCTTGTTTACATTAGGGAAGAGACGGCTAAGGGGTGATATGATTGTCATGTACATATATATTTAAGGTCGATACAAAGAACTCTCCAATGAATTATTTACTCAAAGAGCTAAGCTAAGAGAGGTCATCCATTAAGACTAGAGGAAAGGCGCATTAGATTAAAACAAACACAGAATTTTTTTTACAGTATGGGTGGTAAAGTTATGGAATTCGTTGCCTTGGGATGCTGGGCTTGCAGATACTGTAACTGCTTTCAAAAAAGCAATGGATACCTATCTAGCACAGAACAATACTGAGAATTATGACAGATGGATTCAGTGCAGATAAGTTGTTGATCCAGGGAACTGTCTGGGATTTGGAGTCAGGAAGGAATTTTTTTTAATTGGTAATTGCGTCAATGTGTTTTTTTCTTGCCTTCCTCTGGATAAACAGGGGCGATTTGGCATGGGCTGGACTTGAAGGATACCCATCTTTTTTTGGCCTCTTCAACTATGTTACTATGTTAACATACATATAAACTCACACACAGATACACACACAAATAAATGCACACAGTTACAATTGCACACACACACACACCCACACACTGATATACACACATACATACATATACAAACACACACACATATTCACACACACATTTGTATATATATATATATATTATACATATACACATAGGCTCATAGACACACACACAAATACATTAATGCACACATTTACACACGCACATATACCCACACACTGATAAACACACACACACACATAAATGCACACAGATATACACACATATATGGACACACACATATTTACACACTTTCACATACGCACAATACACACACAAATGTTAAATCAAAGGATTAACAACTTCAACCATATATAAATGCACATACACACATATACACAAACACAATCAATGACACATATGTAAACACAGATACACACATGCGCACATTTGACCACACACGCACAAACACATATTTACACACACAGATAAACACATATGTATACATGTACACACACATGCACGTTACATCAACGGGCTAACAACTGCAACTATAAACTCACAGTTAATTTTAACACACCCACACATATATACACACTCACTGATACACATAAACATACACACACAGTTGCACACAGATACACATATATTTACACACACACGGTACACACTTATTTTATCTCCCAGACAGACATTTAAATACCTTTTTTCTTTCTTCTCTTGTGAAGAATGTAGCCTATTAAAATGATCAGTGCAGGGAGGAGGACAAGCGAGATATAACTGAAATAGATCAGGTTAAATGTGTTTCCTGGAAGGGAAAAAAACATTTAGCAGTGATAAAGTAACATATCCAAGTACATCATTCATTTAATATATAGGTAGGCTTTATATGCAAGTATAATAGGCTATGATATGCAAAATTCCAGGTATTTTAACAAGTCAGATGTTACAGATTTCTCAGTACTGTTGGAGATATTTCTAACATCAAAGAGGTTAAAGCAACATTCAAAGTTTAAAAAAAAGTGTAAAGAATTTTTATGACCAAAATCCTGTGGTCAACTAAAAGTATTCCCTGGACAGGGAGGGCACCGTACAAGGATGTGGAGCATGTCCCGGCCCTGAGTTAGGGCTGTTAGAGTTTGGGGGTGGGGAGAGTAGGAGGGAAGTCTGAAGCACAAGGAGGAAGCACTCATTCGTGTGCAAGCAGGCAATGTGTTCACATTCCATCCCTCCCTCTTTTTTTTTTCCTAAGGTTCTATTGGTTTAATTTAGACATAGCTGGCTGGTTTTTATCTGTCAGTATAAACAGATGGTGTAATTTTCTGACGCTAATAAAGCTATGGCCTATTTTCATGTGTCGAGTTTTTATTCCTATACACTGTACCAGATAAAGAATTGAGGTTTTAAATCTAATGTATTGATAAATATTCTTAATTTCACTTATATGGCTTATATTTCATTGGAGATACATTTTCCTACTAAACAGCTTTTTGGTGCATCAGTAGAGAATTCATTTTACACTTACATAAACATTTTTGTGAAAATGGTGGACTTACCCTCCAATGCTAGATTAGTGAATCTCGGAAGTTTCCTCCCATGTTCTTGCAGTGCTACCTAATGCCATCATTAACCAATACACAAACAGGTTCCCGAATTTTGAATATTGATATCAGTCATACATTCAAGTGTCTTATGAGGCGGAATGACTAAAGGTGGTCTATAAAATGGTCATTCCTGCTTCATTTCTTTGGTTGTATTCCAAGCTTTAGTGAGTTAGGCCACAGTGCTTAGGAGCTAGAGGTTTGGTTTGTAGAGACAGAACTTTACATGAGTGATTTGAGTGATTTTTTTGTGTGCATTTTAGGCATACATTACAAAACACTATACAAATTTAGCCCCACAGAACTACATATATTCACAAACATGAAAGTTCATACACACACATTCACATGCACATTTCCTTTCCCCACACACACACACTACATGATTTGTATGACTCATTATTTTCTTTATATATATATATATATATATATATATATATACATTTTTTATTTTTTTATTAATGGTTTATTGTTAGTCTTTTTTAATTGCATACAGAGTTTTACTGTTTATTAGTAAGTAGAACAGGAAGTTCTGGTACAAAGAATAATATCAGTTTTGGATTTGGGAAGGCCTGTATAATTTTCATGTATATTGTCGCAAACGTTGAAACTGATGGACTTTTGTCTTTTTCAACCTAATTAGAAAATATCCAACAAATGTAAAAGTGATTGGGCCTGGACCGAACCTTGTGGAATGCCTCTTACAACTTTAGACCAACTTATAAAGGTTCCATTCAAAACAACCCACTTTATTCCATCATTTAACTACATCTCTATCAATGCACATATATCACCTCCCAAGCCAAATAATTTTAATTTATGCAGTAACCGGTTTTAAGGCACAGTGTCAAAGGCTTTTGCAGTTTTAAAGTATACTACATCAACAGCTTTAGCCTTGTCCAAGTTATCAATTTACGTTTCATAGAATGCAAATACATTAGTTTGGCATTATCTTTCTTCATGAAACCATACTAATACTGTTGTTGGTCATCACATATTCATGGATACTATCAGTTAGTAATCCTTAATTTCTTACCCACTACAGAAGTCAAACTCATGGAACTATAATTTCCTGGTTTTAAATCTTCCCCCCTTTTTGAATAATAGTATTACATCTGCTTGTCTCTAATCATAAGGCACTATGCCTGATTAGAGTGAATAAATAAATATTTGATTTCTTCCTTTTCTAGTCCCTATGTCAAACACATCAGCAGAATGTCCTCACTGAGCCTTCACTGCCAGCAGCCTTACTAGAGCTTGGTCCACCAGCAACATCAGCACTGCCAGCATAGCCTACTAAACCAGCACCACAAACAAAGCCTGACCCACCTGCATAGCAGATGGAGTTGGAGAAGGCCCAGGTGGCTGCACTGTACTTGCCTAATACCAGCATGGCTTCCTACATCTCACCACTAGCAATAGTCCATGGTCCCTTGCATGCAGCATCTTCCCCTCGCCCATCAACACAAAATCAGAAGGCAATAAGCTGCTCACAGAAGTAAAGCAATGTATCAGAGATGTTGACCAACTGGAGAAGACACACTGAAAGAGACAGAAGCCTTCAAGAGGAACATGCTGTATGAGAGTCAGAACATAACCCGTGCCATTAGGAGTGGCTAAAAGAGCATGACAGTGTCCCGAAAACCACTTAAGGTGATATATCACGCGACAGAGTAGCTTTAGGTGGCTGATGGAGTTGACAATTGGTCTTCATTACCATAGCAAGGAAGTGGTGGAGGCAGTGTCTACCCTGGGCCCAAATAAAACCCTGGGCACATAAATAATCCTGTCAATACGAGTGCTGACATCAGAGCACACCACAGAAAGACCTCATGTATACCAGGACTATATGTGGAACAGCTGGCAGAACAGACCACACTGGAGCATCTGGCAATCATTGTGCTGGCACAACAGATTCAGCTATAGCAGCTGTCTGACCTCCTTTTTCAGGCACAGGCTGCACTATTCCCCCCACCAGCTGCACCATTACCGACTCCAGCAGCTCCACTGCCATCACTAACTTCTCCACACTTTCCTCCAGCTTCTTAGCTACAGCCACCTGCTGCTCCACTACTGCCACCAGTTGCACCAGTCTTTCCATACCACCAATCAGACCTGCCACCATCCCCTCAGCCTGTGCCACCCCCGCGTGGCTTCCCTGTATGCACAGCAGGGGGAGTGGAACCAGCATGAGAGGTGCTGATCCAAAACTGGTGAGAATTAATTTGCTGTCTGTCATCCGTGTGCTCTCCTTTGACAGACAAGGATATGAGTACATTTTTTGTAAACCTTTCTTAACCCCTTGAGAAAAAGAGGCATGTGCAACTCATTTTCATTTACAACAATGTGGTACAGATGTTACACGATTTTACATTTTTGGGGATGGATTGATATTAGGAGCAATTTTCAGTTCACTGAAGAGGACATATTCTTGCAACTCCAGCATAGGAGACAAATAATAGTTCACAAATGCTTGAAAACCCCGTAAGGTGACTACAATATCAAATACATTGCACTGAAATATATTGTAGTGTAGAACATTCAAGGGCTTAAATAATTTAAGCTTTGTGTATTCTCTTTTCTCCCCTATATTGCCGTTGGTTTCCTCTTTAGATTACCCAATATGGCCCTGGACCTCTGGCCTCTCATGAGGTTTTTATTGTTTGTTTGTTTTTTTATACAAATGTATTTATAAAAAAAAAATATGTTAAACTTATGACAATGCCAAAACAGATATTTGGAACATTCAAAACTGAAGACAAAGTTTACGTAAAAGCATATATTTGCCTGTCTTTTATATGGAAAGATCGACAATGCATTGCTTTTCATTGCATTGGAGGCATCTCTATTATACAAGGGGGTTAAACAGTTTATATACCAAGAGGTAGAATACAGGCTTAATGGTAACTTGCTGACAAACATGTCAGAGTAAAGGGACTTTTGCGTTATTACTTAAGATGGCTTCCTCCTAGACCCATAATCCCTTTCAACATCACAGCTGATAATTCTACCATCCACTCAGTAACCAAAACACACTGTCTCGGTGTTATACTCAACTCTATATTGACATTCTCCCCATATCCAAGCTATTACAAAAACCTGCTGCTTTCTGAAAAATATTGCCAAAATATGGCCCTTCCTCTGTATGCCAACAGCAAAAACTTTCACTCGGGCCCTCATTCTCTGGTCTTCCTGCTGCTCATCTATCTCCGCTTCAGTCTGTGCTCAATTCAGAAGCAAGAATAACTACCCTTGCTCTCAGATACCTTCCCTCTCATCTGCTCCTGAAATCCCTCTCTTGCCTACCCATAAGGTGTCATATTTCTTTCAAAATTCTTCTACCCTCATTTAAGTTGTTTTCTTCTTTGGCGCCACCTTTCCTTTCTGTCTTATTTCCTTCTGTACCCTTTCATATCACCTGAGTTCTTCTCAAGGGTTCTTTATATTCTCTCCAACACAAGTCGAGCCATCTCCTGGCTACAATCATTTTCTCTGGCTCCTCCTCAACTTTCAAAATGCCCTCCCTACAACCATTCGCCAGTCATCCACACATCCCTTTAAACTATTTCCTAAAAACCTACCTGCTCAAGGAAGCATCTCAGTAACAATATTTTCCTTGTGCACACTGACAGTCACTTAGTTATGTAATAGCAAGTCAATTATTCTTAATATTTATTGATTCATTTTCATCAGGCATAATGCCGTGTGACTGGAGTAAAACTGATGTAGTACCATTTTTCCAAAAGGGTTCTAAATCCAAATCAGGAAATTATAGACCTGTGAGCTTGACTTCCATAGTGGGTAAGATATCTGAAGGGTTACTAACTGACAGTAATTAGAACTATTTGAAGACAAACAATATCATTAGTAGGAATCAGCATGATTTTATGAACAATAAATAATGTCAGATTAATTTACTTGCATTTTACGAAAGAGTAAGTAGTAATTTGGACAGGGGAATTGCTATTGATGTAGTATTCTTGGATTTTGCAAAAACCTTTGATACAGTTCTTTACAACAGGTTACTGCATAAATTAAAAGGCTTTGGTTTGGGAGGTAATATCTGTACACAGGTTGAGAATTAGTTAAATGATAGACGGCAGAGAGTTGTTGTAAATGGAACGCAATTTTTTTTTTTTTTTAAATGTTTAAGTTTTTATTGAGGACACAGAAGGGTCAATTATACATCCAATGTTTACAGGTAAGTACCAGTACATATAGCCATCAAGGATTAAACTGAAACAACACAAATATGCAGCATAGAATAATAGATACAATAGAATATCCAGTTGCCCCGCTGCATCCTCACAGATTTTTTTTTTTTTTAATTTAAGCCATAGCAAAGAACTTCCCCCCGAGAAGAAGAAAGAAGAGAAAAAAAAGGGAAAGAGGATCACCCGAGCTCCCCCCACCCGCTCAGAACAAAGTCCATGTCACCTTAAACATGTGAGGCCCTCCGCTCAGTAGAGCTCTCAAATGCATCCGGAATACAGTTAACAGCAATAGAGGTCACCCCATATGGCCAGATCAGAAGTCAAGCCACGGCCCCCAGATATCATAACATTTCTTCTGGGCTCCTCTGTGTACATAGAAGAATTCATAGGAACCCAATGTTTTTTAATTTGTTTATTAATGATCTAGAAGAGGGAATTGAAAGTAGTGTCTCAATCCTTGCTGATGACACTAAGCTATGTAAGGAAATACTGTAGATACAGAGCAGGATGTTTTTTCTCTGCAGAATGATTTAGATAAACTGAGTGAATAGGCAGAAAAGTGGCATATATCATTTAATGTAGAGAAGTGTAAGCGTATGCATTTGAGCTGTAGAATCAAACATGCTACATCTATCTATATATATATATATATATATATATATATATATATATATATATATATATATATATATACTAGCAATGTGGGACGGCGTTGCCCGTCATATTATTTACACAGAGAGACTTTGTGTGAAACAGAAATATGCAGTGTTACAGACACGCACTTAAAGAGACAGAGCGTGTCACACACTGTGAAACGCATACATACAGAGAGAGACACACACACATAGGCATATGATGTCACACGTGTAGACAGTGTGTGACAGACACAGTGGGGATGTAGATATGCTGATAAAATTTGTAAAAAATGCTTTAATTGCAGCTCTTCAGCTTGATGAATAAGACCCTGTATCCTTACAGTTGAAGTTAGTGTGCTGTGTTAGTTGATGGATAAGGCCCTGTATACTTACAGTTGAAGTGAGTGTGCTATGTTACTTGATGAATAAGGCCCTGTATACTTACAGTTGAAGTGAGTGTGCTGTGTTACTTGATGAATAAGGCCCTGTATACTTACAGTTGAAGTGAGTGTGCTGTGTTACTTGGTGAATAAGGCCCTGTATCCTTACAGTTGAAGTGAGTGTGCTGTGTTACTTGATGAATAAGGCCCTGTATCCTTACAGTTGAAGTGAGTGTGCTGTGTTACTTGGTGAATAAGGCCCTGTATCCTTACAGTTGAAGTGAGTGTGCTGTGTTACTTGATGAATAAGGCCCTGTATCCTTACAGTTGAAGTGAGTGTGCTGTGTTACTTGATGAATAAGGCCCTGTATCCTTGCAGTTGAAGTGAGTTTGCTGTGTTACTTGATGAATAAGGCCCTGCATCCTTACAGTTGAAGTGAGTGTGCTGTGTTACTTGATGAATAAGACCCTGTATCCTTACAGTTGAAGTGAGTGTGCTATGTTACTTGATGAATAAGACCCTGTATCCTTACAGTTGAAGTCAGTGTGCTGTGTTACTTGTAGAAGGTCACAGTGAGAAGATGTTTATGAGTAAAGGAATAATTTAGATTACAGCAGTGGATACTGCAGTACATTTGAAGAAATAGCTTGGCAGACAGAGGGTTAAGTGACAGATGCAGTGATAGATAATGTAATAGTGATGTGGGAGTAAAATGGTGAGATTGGGACTATGGATGAATGGCAAGGGGATAGGTGAGTGGGGGTGACAAGGGAGGAGGAAATGAGAGATTGAGGAGAGGAGGGACAGTGAAGTGTTACAGTAAAGTAATGGGTGAGGGAGAGAAATGACTATACATAGACGGTGAAGTAGACATGAAATACAGGGCTGTAGGGTTACTGCATTATACACACCTAGTGTAGCAGTTGGTTGGAGTGAAGCACTTGAACTCTGAGTGTGAGAGAGGTACACAACACATTGCTGTGTAATGAGTTGTATAGTCCTCTGGCAGTGAAAGGGATAAGTGACATGTTGGGCGCTCCTTGCATTAGTGGGCTGTGGTGGTCGGCTGGGACAGAACCGGATTATTTGTCCATGGGCCGTAGGCAAGGGATCAATACAGGGACCGCTAACAGCTAATAGGCTTCAAAACAGGAAGGCTCATATACTAAGGAAAGTGGTGGAATTTTGTGGAAAAGTAACAGCAGCACAGGGAACAATACCCATTTATTTAAACGGGCGTTTTAACGTCTTCAACGCTAGAGAGGTCAGCAAAGCATTGTATTTGTTCTGTATGGTACAGATGAATTGTTCCTCTTTGTATTAGTACATCAGCCTCACAGATTACAGTGCACAGTCAGCTGCTGCAAGAGCCAAAAGTATAAATGGGTTTAGATTAATGGGGTAAGAGTATAACTGTATGGGCCTTATGTATCAAGATAAAGGGTGCAACTCAAAAAAAACTGACACCATAGGGTTGAATTGAAAATTCAGGAAAATCGTGTTGACATAAATGGGGCTTTAACCCCTTGAATGCTACAATGGTCCCCAATGCGTTGCTTTGGCAATGTGTTTGCATTGTCTGTAGCATTCATGGAATTAATAGTCTCATTGAAATCAATGGACATTTTCAAAGAAATCAGTTTAACCCTGTGGGCAACTTGTGAGGAAGGAGTGGGCTGCACAGTACCCAAATGTGGAAGCTTTCCAAACAGATATTAACCCTTTGAGTGACAGAGGTACGCAGAGCAATGTGCTTCATATAATCTCTGGTACTCCAAGGGTTAATGGGCTTAACCCTCTGAGTGCCAGAGAGGTATCCAAGGCATTGCAACAGCACTCAAAGGGTTAAATTGAAACAAAGTGAGTCCATCAGCCCCAGTTCTTAGCATGGAAACTGAAGATCTGTGTGTTCTAACCTATTCCCCAGCTGACTCTGAGTGTCCCAGTGTGTCTTTGAAAGAAGTGATCAATGTGTGGCTCCCTAGCAAAATGGTTGGTGGGTTATAGTATTGTGCCATGAGTTGTTTAGAGTAGGAGTTGTAAGTCGAGAGAAGTGATGTAGCAGTAGGTGAGTTGTGGAGGAGAGGGCTAACCCTCTGACTGCCAGAGAGGTATGCAACGCATTGCAATGTATGCGTACCCCTCTGACACTCAAAGGGTTAAGGTAGGCTGAGCAGATCTCACCTTTAAGCAAGGACACATAGGAAATAGCCATTTTGCAGTACTTCACTGAAATCAAAGCAGTCCTGCAGTATGCATTTTTCCTATGCGTCCCCAGTTAAAGGTGAGGTCTGGTCAGCCTAGGTTAAGACTGATGTTGGGGGGCAGGCTAACCGTTTCTTACAGCCACCCCTGGGTGTGTGTGGCAGAGGACGCAGGTTTTCTCTCTTATATATATATACACCACCAATGTGGGACGGTGTTGGGCGCACGTGTGTGAAATGTAGACACACTGATAAACACAGATATATGCAACACACAGGCAGACACATGCACACAGTGAGCGGCAGAGACATGCAAAAGACACACACACACCGGAGATGCACACATGCACACAAATATGTAACAGAGATGTACACACACACACACACGCACGCAACATATATGTGCAGAAACACATGCGTGCATGAGTTGTGCACCCCTCTGGCACTCAAATGGTTAAGGTATAGAGAGGCATGTCAGAGTTAAATAGCAGCGGGAAGTGTATTCATACCTGGGAACTTTGATTTGTGTTGTCTCTGGAAGGGAGTCATGTGGTGCTGATGTGGAGAGACAAATGTGGCAATCTGGGTTAAAAGTGGGCGGGGCTTAATCGCGAGTAGGGGCGGGTCTTAACATAAATGTGGAAAAGTGTTAGTAATAGGCTGGGGAAGGAGGAGAAGTGGGAGGGAAATGCAAGTTTACAGTGTGAGGGGTTTGAACACACTCCCTGAGGGTTAAACCTTGATACACAACCCTGTGGCAGTCAGTGGATTAAGTGTGTACCTGATGGCTGTCTGTCCTGTGTCTTGCATGGCAAATGATGACAGTGAAGAAATAATTCAGCAATGAGGGCCTACCTTAACCCTCTGAGTGCCATTTTGTTCCCCTGTGCTGTAGCACCCTTCAGTAGCTGTACTACAGGTCCTGCTGAGGCCACTGGGAGTGAGGGTGAGTGACTGTGTGTCAGCCATCTTTCTTTCTGGCTTTGTGTGTGTTTGGTGCTGTGTGAGTGGGGAATGTGTGTGTGTAATACCTGGGAACTTTTACTTGTGGAGTCCCTCATGTGGTGCTGATGTGGAGAGAGCAATGGGGCAATTTGGGTTAAAAGTGGGCGGGCTTAATCGCGAGTAGGGGGCAGGGCTTAACATAAAAGTGGAAAAGTGTTAGTAATAGGCTGGGGAAGGAGGAGATGTGGGAGGGAAATGCAAGTTTACAGTGTGAGTGGTTTGAACACACTCCCTGAGGGTTAAAACTTGATACACAACCCTGTGGCAGTCTGTGGGTTAAGTGTGAATCTGATGGCTGTCTGTCCTGTGTCTTGCATGGCAAATGATGACAGTGAAGAAATAATTGAGCAATGAGGACCTATCTTAACCCTTTGAGTGCCATTTTGTTCCTCAGTGGCTGTAGTACAGGTCCTGCTGAGGCCACTGGGAGTCAGGGTGAGTGACTGTGTGTCAGCCATATTTCTTTCTGGCTTTTGTGTGTGAGTGGGGCATTTGTGTGTGTGAGTGGGGCATGTGTGTGTGTCTGGTGCTGTGTGAGTGGGGCATGTGTGTGAGTTTGGTGCTGTGTGAGTGGGGCATGTGTGTGTTTGTCTGTGGTGTAGGAGCAAGTGGCGGCCATATTGTTTTTTTCTGACTTTGATAGTGGTGGGCGGGCTGCATATTGGGGGCGGGCCAACTCCCTGCATGATTTTCACACCAATAGCAGTGGCCTTCGGCCACTGCAATTGGTGTGAAAATCACACCCCCATTGAATCACCCAATGGGAACAGTAACCCCTCCTTACTGCCACCCCTGGGTGTGTGTGTGTCTCCTGAGGAGACATAAATTATGCAATGAGCCTCTTTTATATATATAAAATATATATATATATATATATATCCTATATAATAATTCGCCAAGTTGTGTGTAACGCCGGACATGCGCAGTAGACACTGCTGCGCGTGCGGCAGTCATACGCAGTAGAGACTGCCCGCGCCGTGGCTGATACAGTCCAGCTCTGTATCAGCCGAGGCGCGGCCAGTCTCCACTGCGTGTGACTGCCCCGCGACCGGCTGCCAGAGGCTCTGTATCAGCGGAGGCGCGGGAGACCCGCGACCGGCTGCCAGACGCACTGTGGCCCGTGTAACGGGCTGTTCAACTAGTATATATATAAAAGAAGACTTCTGTTTTCCTGCCAAACACACCCAGTGACGGTAGTAAGTTATTCTCCTCTATACTGCCTGTCCTATTGGTCCAACGAGGGGGATGTGGGATGGGGGCTAAAATGAATACACACACACACACAATACACAGACATAACACAATACACAACACAATATACACACACACAATACACAGACATAAGACAATACACATGCACAATACACACAGACACCACACACAATACACAACACAATACACACACAAAGACATCACACAATACACAATACACATAGACACACAAAGAAATATGCAAAATGCTACACGCTAAAAACTATACACACAATGCTATACGCAAAATACTATGTGCAATTTGCACAACGCTATACTATATGTCAAATGCTATACGTACAATGTAGAGCTATATACGTAATACCCAAATGATATATGCCAAATGCAAAGCGCTATACACTAAACACAAGCCGCTATACTCCAAATGCAGTACAATATAAGCCAAACATTATACACAAAACTCTATGCACCAAACAATATAAGCCAAATGCAGAACTGAAAAGCAAAATACTATACTCCAAATGCTATAAGCAATATGCTAAAAGCTATATGCAGTACTCCAAATACTATAGGTATTTCGCCAAATGCTATACGACATATGCTATAAGCAATACAGCAAACGATATATGCAAATCGCTGTATGCCAAATGCTACACGCCAAATGCAATACGCCAAAAGCTACACCCAATACATCAAACGTTATATGCAATACACAAAATTCTACACTCCTAGTGCTATACGAAGCCCGCCAATCGGTATACGCCAAACACTATATGCAATAAGCCAAACGTTATACGCAATTCATCAAACGCTGTATGCCAGACGCTATGTGCCAAATACTATACGTCAAATGCTATTCACAATACGCTAATCAATATATGCCATACGGTAAGCCAAATGCTATAAGCAATTTGCCACAAGCCATACTCCAAACGCTATACACAATACACCAAATGCTATACGAAATATGCCTATACACCAAAAGCTATATGAAATACTCCAAACACTATAAGCCAAACGATATACACTATTCACCCAAATGCTCTATGCAACGCGCCAAATGTTACGCAATACGCCAAACGCTATATGGCATATGTTATAAGCAATACACCAAACACTATATGCAAACAGCTATACTCTGTATGCCAAACGCTATACACTAAACGTTATTTCCAGTTCACCAAACGATATATGCAATACGCCAAATGATATACGCAGTCCGCCAAATGCTATACGCCAAACACTATATGCAATACACCAAACGTAATTCTCCAAATGCTATATGCACTATGCCATACACACACACACGCACATGCACGCTCAAACACACGTTCACTGAGGTAGAGTAATGCAATGCAGTGTTTTGCAATGCGTTGCATACCTTTTTGGAGCTGAAAGGACTAACCACTGATAATTCAACAAGGCACTCGTTAAAGCAGTCATTATTAACAGCAATGGCAACACCGTGCCAATATTGCTAGTATACACTAAATGGGAAGCAACTTGGGAAATCCTCATTAGAGAAAGGTTTAGGGCACTATCTTGCATAAAAAAGGCATAGATGCAAGGGATGCTAATATAATTCTACCTCTATATAAAGCCTTGGTAATGCCTCATATTGAATATGGAGTACAGTTCTGGGAACCAGTTCTTAAAAAAGACGTTGTTGACTGGAAAAACTGCAGCGACATGCAACAACACTGATAATGGGATTGAAGGATCTGAGATATAGAGACTAGCCAAACTGAGTTTGTTTATATTAGAGAAAAAATATCTAAGGGGTGATATGATTACCATTTGCATGTATAGTCAATACAAAAAACTCTCGAAAGTATTATTTGCTCAAAGAGCTGAGCTAAGAATGAGGGGTCATTCATTTAGACTAGAAGAAAGGCACTTTAGACTAAAGCAAAGGCAGGGATTGTTTACAGTAAGGGCAGTAAAGCTATGGAAGTCTTTGCTTCAGGATGCTGTGCTTACAGATAGTAACTGCTTTCAAAAAAGTAATGGATACCTATCTAGCACAGAAAAATCTTGAGAATTATGACAGATGGCTTCAATGCAGACAGGTTGTTGATGCAGTGAACTATGGGGAAGATTTACAAAAAGTAATCTTGTTCGTTATTGCAAATGGATTCTAAAGATGTCCTTATGCCTTACGGGGAGTGTCGGTATTTATATACATGCTAAATGCCATTTTAACTCTAGTTTTAACTTAACTCCATTTTTATAAATCTCTCCCTATCTGACTATCATTTGGATCCAGTAAGAATTTTTTTTACCTATGTGGGGCTTTATTGAAAATGGCTTCAATGGGTTTTTTTTTGCCTTCCTCTTGATCAACAGGGGTGATTTGGCATGGGCTGGACTTGATGGACGCATGTCTTTCTTTCTCCCTCATCAACTATGTTACTATGTAAGTAATGTGGCTCATCACTACTTAGGGAATTAAAAAATGCCTGGAATAGACTCTATTGTGAGAAGTAGTAAGACTGTGTATTTTATTAGCTAGGGAAATGGGCAGACTGGATGGGTCAGATGATTCTTTTCTGCCATAAAAATCCATGTGTCTACGCTGATTAATAGCAATGTTAAATGGTGATTGCTCATTATAGTGCACTTGAGCCAAATGCCTTGAATACGTCTCTAGCATTCAAGTGTCAGATCAATGATCATTATCATTCCCTCTCCCCCATGATGCAGGTGGTTTGCTCAAGAACTGACCTCTTTAGAGTCCTGCACTAGGCCCTACTGGCCTTATGTAGCGAAAGCTGTACAACTACAGGCATTAGCCACTGCGCCACACAGGGAAGGGGTTAAAAGGCTCATCATTTCAGTGATTTAGATGGAGCTTTGCAGTGCTTTGGAAACCTATCCAGCATTCAGAAGTTAAAAGCACCATCTAAATTTAAGAAATTGTGTTCTATTGATTATTTTCTCTTGTCTACAGGTGATATTAATGCTTTGTATGAACCTGCCTACATTTATGTACACTTACCGCTGTTGTCAGTTGTCTGTATATATAATGTTGTGCCCTTTCCTATTCCGCTCTGAAGTACTGGTATTTCAATATTGACTTCACAGGTGTAGAATCCCACATCAGTCTCCTTGACAGAGTTAATCTGTATCACTGTTTTGTCCTTGGTTACAGTATAAGTACTGCCATTATGGTGTCTCTGAGTAACCTGGGTCATCTTGTCTTTAGTCCATATAATAGCTGCTAGAACTGTCCAGTTAGCAGCTGCAGTTGATGAATTGGGAGATCTTTTCCATTCAACTCTGATCTGCTCAGGTTGCTGGTTAGAACCCCAGGAGCAAGTTATATTCCCAGTCTCTCCCTCCTGTAACCGCAGATCCACAGGAGTCTGAGTGACCTTTAATTTGGCAACTGCAAAAACTGATAAAAAAAGGATTATTATAATAATAAAAAAAGGCTGCTGTAATAGGAAAAACTGGAACAATTAACATACATTGTAACACAGGAACATATTTTATGAGGCTGAAAAAAGAGAACACAAACAACAAAACATTGAATCCATTTCCAGTTAAGTCCTTCCTGACTCTAAATGGCAGTCAGATAGTTCCCTTGATCAACATCCTATCTGCTTTGAAGTCAACTGTCATGATTCTCAATACTGTTCTGTGCTAGATATGTATCCAGTACTTTTTGAAAGCAGTTACAGAATCCTGAGGCAAAGACTTTCAAAACTTTACTTCCCTTGCTATAAAAAAATTCATACCATTGTTTTATTCAAAAGCACTTTTCCTCTAGTTTTAAAGTGATAGTAATGTTTCACAAAAACAGCAGCTCCAATTAATCTCCATAGTATTTGCCCAATGTAGAGTCTTATTTCAATACTGCCATAGTTGTAGTTCAAGAGTAATTGAATGATAAAATGTCCCCCTGCGGCCCTTTTTACTGATGTAACACTGCTCACCTCAGTGCAGCAAGATTGTTCAGATGGATCACAGAAAGGGACAATCTTCAATTAGCATAAGGGAAAAATCAGAAAAAGCTGTTAAGGAGGACAGGGTTTTCCTTATGCTTACAGTAAGAAGATTGTCCCTTGCTGTGAGCTGTCCAGTCAAGGGACCAGATTCCACATCTGAGGAGAGGTGGCTTACACTAGGTAAAAGGGGTGGGAGGGGGATACTTTATCATTCAATTACTCTTGAACTACAACTCTGACAGTACTGAAATAACATTCTCCATGGCCCAAAAACTATGAAGATTAATTGGAGCTGCTGTTTTTATGAAACATTACTATCCCTTTAATGGATAACCTATTATTTTTCACTCTTTTTTGAGCAAATAATTAATTGGATAGTTTTTTGTATTGACCTTGAATATATGTGTAAATGGTAATCATATCACCTCTTAGACGTCTCTTCTCTAATGTAAACACACCCATTTTGGCTAGTCTCTCTTTATAACACAGATCCTCCAATTCCCTTATTAGTTTTGTTGCACGACTCTGCACCTTTTCCAGTTCAGTAATGTCTTTTTTAAGAAACTGTATTTCATATTCTAGATGAGGCCTTACCAAGGATTTATATAGAGGTAGAAATTCTGAAACAAACCAATTGAACCATAGGGGACAAATAAAAAATAAAAAAAAAATCTCATTTATTAAAATTCAGTCTTTAACCCCCTGAATGCTAGACAGGTCTCGGATGCATCGCATAGCAATAAGTTGGAGCTCTCTGTAGCATTCAGGGGGTTAAAGACTCATTTAAATCAGCAGGGATTATTATTTGTCCCCTTTGATGCAGTTGGTTCCCCCCTGAATTACTCCAGGGGGAGATGCACTAAGATGTGATAAAAAGGTGTTAAAGTGCAGATAACTTCTCCAGTGAGATAACTTCTCCAATTCCTATGTGAACCAGCTGAACCATAGGGAAAAATAAATTCCTCATTGATTTAAATGGGGGGTTTTAACCCTTCGAAAGCAATATATTGGAGACCTCTCTAGCATCAATGTGGATTTTAGGAAGCTTAACCCCTTAAGGACCAATGCCATGCCAGGACCATCACGGCTGTCCTGCACTTAAAGGGATAGTAATGTTTCAAAATAAAAGCAGCTCCAATTAATCTTCATAGTATTTGGGCCATGGAGAGTGTTATTTCAATACTGTCATAGTTGTAGTTCAAGAGTAATTGAATGATAAATTATCCCCCTCCCACCCCTTTTACCTAGTGTAAGCCACCTCCCCTCAGATGTGGAATCTGGTCCACATACCAGACAGCTCACAGCAAAGGACTTACTGTGAGAACAATTAAATCCCTGCCCCCCATTGACAGGTTTTTCCTTATGCTCACTGAAGATTGTCCCACCCTGCAAGCCATCCGGACAGTCTTGCTGCTCTGAGGTGAGCAGTGTTACATCAGTAACATGGGCGGGAGGGGGATACTTTATCATTCAATTACTCTTGAATTACAACTCTGACAGTATTGAAATAACACTCTCCATGGACCAAATACTATGAAGATTAATTGGACCAGCTTTTATTTTGAAACATTACTATTCCTTTAAGGACCAGTGACGGTCTTGGCACATCATTGAATTAAGGGGTCACCAAAAAAATGCCCTGTGGTCCTTAACTGCTGGACGAGCAGTGTGTGGCTGGTCATTAAGGGGTTAATTTGTCCACTATGGTTCAATGGGTTTGCTCCACATTTGGACATATCAGCTTGATAAAAGAGCCCTAAGAGCTCTAAAGTTGAAGAAAATGTAACCTTTTGAGTGCCAGAGACGTATCCAATCCATTGCAAGGTTAATGAATAGGCCTCATACAATAATACAAAAACTCGAGACATTGGTATGAATGTGTGAACTCCACTAGAGCAGCATTTCTCTCCCAGGGTGCTGTGGCAGACAGGGTGTGCTGCAGACATCCACTTAGGGTGCCCCATTTTATCTAGGGAGACCTTGACACAAAAGTGAATGTTGAAGTATGAAGCTATTTTTATGGAAATTGTTATGCACAA
Source organism: Rhinophrynus dorsalis (assembly GCA_037306005.1). Classification (NCBI taxonomy): domain Eukaryota; kingdom Metazoa; phylum Chordata; class Amphibia; order Anura; family Rhinophrynidae; genus Rhinophrynus; species Rhinophrynus dorsalis. The sequence continues at coordinate 57,209,916 of CM074718.1, forward strand.
TAAATTTAATTTAGCTTATTTGATTATGAGAGCTAATAACAACTATATATTTATGTATCTGTAACCTTCATTATGCCCTTGACAAATTATATAAAATGTTAGGTGTGCCTTGAAAAATCCTGACCCTGTGTTAGAGTTACCTTGAGCGAAAAAAGCTTGAGAACCATTGCTCTACAGCCTGTGGCTACATTAAGGGGTTTGTAGTACAGTGTATGATCATAATAGTGCCCACCGGTGGACAGTCTCCACAATTGTTAGGACTTTATATCAGGAAGCCCTGTATGCTTGCCCTAAAGCCTGTACAGGGAAATGGGGTATAATTGCGCCATTTCCTATATGCCTTGTTTAATACATAGTGTTAAATTAGGCATAGTGGACAGTAACGCCCCAAAATGCCCATTGTCCTCCCCTTAGGTATTAGCTGCATTAAGGGAATGCATTTTGATGTATGTAGCTTACTAAGTTGGCATAAGGTTATGGTTAAAACTATGGTTAAAAAATAAATTCTAGCACCTGCTGTAATGCAGAATACTCATAGAGCATTAAACTTAATATAAGACTGGAGAAGGTAACACCTCTTTATCACATAACCCCCTCAATGTATTGTGATTACATATATATATATATATATATATATATATATATATATATATATATATATATAATATAGGGCTGCAACTAACGATTATTTTGATAATCGATTAGTTGGACGATTATTTTTTCGATTAATCAATTAATCGGATAAAAAAACCAATATGCTAATTTTTCATTATTTAAAATGATTTAATGAACAAACTGAGTGTTAAAAACAAACAGCAGAATAAAAAACTTTACACATTTAACATGCGTCATTGTTATTATTTTACTATGGGGTCTATGCACCTCTATTTCTCCCCCTTGTACTTCTTTCTCCCCCTTGTACTTCTTTCTCCCCCTTGTGCCTCTCTTTCTCCCCCTTGTGCCTCTCTTTCTCCCCCATGTACTTCTTTCTCTCCCTTGTGCCTCACTTTCTCCCCTATGTACTTTTTTCTCCCCCTTGTACTTTTTTCTCCCCCATGTACTTCTTTCTCCCCCATGTACTCCTTTCTCCCCCTTGTGCCTCTCTTTCTCCCCCATGTACTTCTTTCTCCCCCTTGTGCCTCTCTTTCTCCCCCATGTGCTTCTTTCTCCCCCATGTGCTTCTTTCTCCCCCTTGTACTTCTTTCTACCCCTTGTGCCTCTCTTTCTCCCCATGTACTTCTTTCTCCCACTTGTGCCTCTCTTTCTCCCCATGTACTTCTTTCTCCCACTTGTGCATCTCTTTCTCCCCCATGTACTTTCTCCCCCATGTGTGTCTTTCTCCCCATGTACTTCTTTCTCCCCCCCTTGCACATCTCTTTCTCCCCTTTGTACCTCTCTTCCTCTAGACTGTCACTGTCGCTCTCCTTCTCACTGCTGCGTTGAGTTGGCGGGCTAGGGGGGTAATTTGAGTGGCATCCCGGTCCCCTGCGGCTGGCTGGCTCTGAGTTCCCTCCTGCCTGCCCGTATCATCACGCGCCCCTGCGGGCCGTGATGACATACATACAGAGAAGGGGAAGAGGGAAGAGGCACCGGAAGAGAAGCGCTTGCTGGCAGACAGTAACGATCAGTCTGCTGGCAGCAAGCGCTTCTCTTCCGGGGGCCTCTGCCCTCTTCCTCTTCTCTGTCTGTATGTCATCACAGCCCGCAGGGGTGCGTGATGATGCGGGCGGATGGATCTTGTCATATTGACACTGGCGGTGGCCAATCTCTACCGGTGCTTAACCCCTTGACTGCAGCCCCTGAGGGCATGATAACATTCTCCGGTGTCGAACCTGGGGAGACCACCGGACTCGGGACAGACTTGTCCATGAGTACTGTACATTCAAGAATGGTTTGGATCACTACCGCTAGCTGATCCAGGCGCTGTTCATGTACATCCATCCTCCAATGGATGTTCTGTGTACTACCATCACTCTTACTATCTGAGGTCATGGTCCTTTCGTACTGTCACGGTTTGTTATGACTCTCAGACACAGAGTTAAGATAAAAACACAACTTTATTGAAAAGTTTAAGAGAATACCCTAGCGGGTAGCATACACATGTAACATATATCTTCAATACATAGTCATAGTGAGTAGTGGTATACAGAATGTAAGACAGGCTCTACTGGCCTTGCCAATACCGGGTAAGGCAACCTTAGACTGGCAATGGATGGAATAGGTTCTACCAGCCTTACCAATATACCGGGCAAGGCAGCCTGGAGGGTTAGCAACCGAGAAGTAGGCGGCTCTACCGGCCTTGCCAATATACCGGGCAAGGCAGCCTTGAGACTGGCACAATGAGGATGAGGCTCTACCGGTCCTGCCAATATACCGGGCAAGGCAGCCTGGAGACTGGTACAATTAGGAATGAGGCTCTACCGGCCTTGCCAATATACCGGGCAAGGCAGCCGTGGACTGGTACAACGAGGAAGGAGGCTCTACCGGTCTTGCCAATACCGGATAAGGCAACCTAGACTGGCACAAGGTGAAATAGGTTTTACCGGCCTTACCAATATACCGGGCAAGGCAGCCTGGAGGCTGCAAGTACTGGAACACAGACAGGAATGGCCTCAGCGACTGGCATAAGGTGTAGCTAGCCAGTCGCCACGATGGACCGACAGAGGCCAGCTGGGTATAAGATGTAGAGGACCCAAAGGTATAATGGAGTGAACCAGTACCCGTGCACTGGGGTTACAAATCTCTACCGGTGCTGTAAGGAACGCAGCAAGCAACCGGTTAACATGGAGCGAACCAGTACCCGCGTACTGGAGTTACACAATCTCTACCGGTGCTGTAAGGAAAGCAGCAAGCAGCCGGTTAACATGGAGCGAGCCAGTACCCGTGTACTGGAGTACACAGACTCTACCGGTGCTGTGAGGAACGCAACAAGCAGCAGGTTAACATGGAGCGAACCAGTACCCACGTACTGGAGTTACACAATCTCTACCGGTGCTGTAAGGGACGCAGCAAGCAGCCGGTTAACATGGAGCGAACCAGTACCCGCGTACTGGAGTGACAATATTTCTACCGGTGCGTACTGGAGTAACACCAACCAAGTGAAAGAAAATGTCGCCCAAGGCGGCTGGAGGAAGGAGGCACACTGCAAGCATCCAGGAGCAGGAACACAACCGGTACAGGACAGGAAGCAGGACCGGAGCAGGAACGGCAGCAGGAATGGCAGCAGAAACAGCAACAGGAACAGCAACTGGAACAGCAACCCCAACCAGATCAGGAATGGAAGCTGGAACCGAGGAAGCTTGTCAGACAGGAACTCAGGCAATCACTGGAGAGCAAAGATAGTAGATGGCCCAGGAAGCTCAGGAACACAATGCAGGTGCAGGTGACCTGGAGACACCACGAAAGGGCAACCAAAGGGTTCCCAAGCCCAGTCTAAATAGGCAATACTGAGCGGGTTGAAAGCAGGCAGCCAATGGAGAGCCATTCAGGTAACTGACAGAAAAGACAGCAAATCACGGGCACCGTGATAGTTCTGCAATAAAGATAATATAGACAAAGAATGTCTTAAATTTTTGGAGGAGTTACAACAGGAAAGTGAGTCTAGTAATCAGCTACAATTTATTCACACAGATTTCAAAAAACAGTCTAAGTTTTATCCGAGCAGTTATAAGGATCCCTTTGCTGATATGTTTATGAAAAAAGTAATGGAAGATTATAAACAAAAGATGTAAAATGTATAACATGAGCAGAGGGGAGAGACAAGCAGCTCATGATCTAGCCTCCAAAAAACATTTAACAATAAGAGAGGCCGACAAAGGTGGAGCCTTGGTGATTCAAGAAACAACAACCTATATTCAGGAAGGGTTTATGGTACTCAAAGATCAGGATTCCTACTGTCTGTTAAAAGAAAATCCATCATTCACCTATTGCAGAGCTTTAAAGGATCTAATGGAAGGGGAGTTACGGAGGGGAATCATTACACAGGATGAATACGGCTTCATAGTGTTGGAAAAGCCAACTGTGCCTTTTTTCTATCAGATTCCAAAGCTGCACAAGTCACTGGTGAACCCCACGGGATGCCCCATAATATCGGATATAGGTGCTTTTACATCTAATTTATCTGCCTTCCTGGACCGTTTCTTGCAGGTATATGTGATAGCCCTTCCATCATACTTGAGAGATTCTCAATCAGTACAGGCAAAAATGGACCGTACAGATTGGAAACAAGGGGAATATCTATGGGCTACCTTAGACGTGGTATAGCTGTACACTAGCATAGAACACGGTCTGGGTTTGGAAGTAATAGCCTATTTTCTCGACAAGGATCTGGGTTTGCCTCTGTTACAAAAAGAATTTTTGCTTAAAAGCATTAAATTCATTCTCACCCACAACTTTATCAAATTCCAGGGAGGATATTACCTCCAGACCAGGGCACCAGATTTGCCCCATCTTATGCCAACCTTGTTATGGGGCATTTCGAATACATCTATGGAATCCATGAGGGGGGCTGTGGGGGAAGGCTGGTGTCCTATGGAAGATATATCGATGATGTGCTCCTGGTCTGGAAAGGCAAAAGGGAGTCTCTGGAGGCACAAATTGGGTTGTGGAATGTGAATGATAGAGGCATACATTTTACACATGCAATAGATGATACAAAAGTGGATTTTCTTGACCTATCCCTTGTGGGAAAGAAAGATGGCAGAGTCTGTAGCACAGTCTTTAAGAAACCTGTAACAAGGAACCCCTATATCAAAGCAGACAGTTGCCATCATCCATGATGGCTTAAGAATGTGCCGTATGGGCAATTCCATCGTTTACGACGGAATTGCACAGAGATGGAGGATTTCATCATAAAGGGACAAAGTCTCAAGAAGGATTTTATGGAAAAGGGGTATAAAGAAAAAGAGGTTGAGGAAGCTTTTAAGAGAGTTTTATCATTGAAAAGAGAGTCTTTATTAGTCCCAAAGAATGAAAATAACATTTAAAAAAAACAAGAATAAGAGTTTGAAAAGGATCCAGTTTATAACTGGATACAATGTATTTTCTGGAAATATTAAAAACATCCTTAGGAAGAATTGGGACATTCTTAAATTGGATCCCCTTTTAAGTGAGGAATTGTAAAAGACTCCCCAAATAATATATAGAAAAGGAAAAATCCTCGTAATCTTTTGGCACAGAGTCGACCCAAGCTTAGTAAAAAAGAGCTACGAGTTTTTTTTCCACCTCCACAGGTGGGCAACTACAAATGTAACGTTGGTAGGTGTGGAACATGTATATCTATGGACCACCATAAAACCAACTTTGTGGGAACAGAGGATGAAAAAGTCTTTATGATTACGCAATTCATTAACTGTGTGTCACGGTTCCCAGGAATAAACCAGGAGTTAGTACGGTAAAGTAAAACAATCTTTTATTAGAATAATACCAGTAATGCGCATAAACAGATAACACACAGAGGGTGATCAAAGAGGCAAGCACTGTATCAGAAATAGCAGTCCGCCAATAGATCCAACACACTGTCCTAGACTAGGCGTCAGCCCACTGGAGCCTCGAGGTAATTCGGACTAGCACTGACTCAGCCTGAAGTCAGTCTAGGAGTCTGATAGAGCCCCAGGTCCACATTAGGATGGGTGTCTGTGGAACGGGGACCAACACACGGAGGAAACAGACAGAGCCCCCTAGTCAGCACCAGAAAGGATAGTCAGACAAGCCGGGTCATACACGGAGCGGGTAGTCAGCCAGAGCCACAGGTTTGCACCAGATAGGATATCCACTGAAGCGTTGGTATGTTGGAAATGCAGTGAACAGAGCCCCAAGTCAACACCAGAGTGGGTAGTCAGACAAGCCAGGTCATACACGGAGCGGGTAGTCAGCCAGAGCCACAGGTTTGCACCAGAAAGGATGTCTAAGCCAAATCGGAACGCACAAGGAGAATGGTCAGACAGAGCCACAGGTCAACACCAGAATGGATGGACAGACAGGCCGGGTCATACACAGTTCAGGTTGTCAGCCAGAGCTACAGGTCTGCACCAGATTGGGTGTCCACTACACAATGGGAGCAGTCAAAAGAGTAGTCAAACAGAGCCACAGGTCAGCACCAGAATGGATGGTCAGACAAGCCAGGTCATACACAGAACCCAAGGGAAACAGAACTGTATTGTACAACAACGCAAGGGCAACTGAGTCAGGACTCAGTCAGCCCTTTAAACCCCTCCTCAGGAAGTAGGTAGGAGGAGCAGCTCAGAGGGAGGAAGTAGGCAGGAGGAGACTACAGGAAGCAAACAAATAAAACAGAGGCCTGCTACATGCTTGAAGCTTCGCGCCTGCAGATGATGCTGAAACCAAGGTAAGCTGTAACAGTACTCGCCCTCAAAGGCCCCCCTTTGCGGAGTCGGCCGGGGTTTGTCAGTGAATCGAGCATGAAACCTGCATACCAATACAGGAGCGTGGACATCACTGGCAGGTATCCAGGAGCGCTTCTCAGGACCATAGCCCTTCCAATGAATAAAATATTGTAATCACCCTCTACTCACACGAGAGTCCAGAATGTTCTGTACCGCATATTCCTCGTGATCTCTCACGGGAGCTGGACGAACAGGAGCAGAGGTATACCGGTTGCAGACCAAAGGTTTCAACAATGACAGGTGAAATAGGTTGTGGATGCGCATATTGACAGGAAGATCAAGAGCATAAGCCACAGGGTTAATCTTGCGTATCACTCGGAAGGGGCCAACAAAACAAGGAGCCAACTTATTGCATGGAACCTGGAGGTGCAAGTTTCGGGAAGACAGCCACACTCTATCTCTCACCTGGACGGAAGGTGCTGGCAGTAGCCTACGGTCCACTTGCCTTTTCTGCCGCTGTGCAGAACCACGTAGGGTATGCTGTACCTGTGCCCATGAGGAACGGAGTGCCCTTAAATGCTCATCCAGAGCCAGAATCTCTTGTGCTTGGAAGGCCTCGGGTAGCGCAGAGGGTTGAAACCCATAATTGATCAGGAATGGCAAACTCCATAAGGAAGAATTGACTGCACAATTCCGGGCAAATACCCGCCCAGGGCAACAGGGTAGCTCAATTGTCGTGGTGGTCGGAGATATAACAGCGGAGGAATTGCTCTAAGGCCTGGTTGGACCTTTCTGCCACACCATTTGACTGAGGTGGTAGGCGGAAGAGAATGCAAGCTGAATTCCCATCTGAGCACAAAAGCACCTCCAAAACCGGGACACAAATTGGCTTCCTCTATCAGACACAATAACCCTGGGTATGCCGTGTAATCGAAACACCTCCTTGGCAAATATCATTACCAATTCCTGCACGGAAGGCAAGCCCTTGAGAGGTATGAAATATGTCATTTTTGAGAATTTGTCCACGATCATAAGTATGACAGTAAAGCCCATGGAACTAGGAAGTTCGACCATGAAATCGATAGATAAATGGGACCATGGACGGTCCCCATTAGCCACAGGATGCAGCAAGCCAACTGGCAAGTGTCGAGGAGTCTTACTCTGCGTACAGGTCCAGCAAGCAGCAGTAAAAGCCGCACAATCTGATCTGAGACTTGGCCACCAGAAAACTCTAGACAATGGTCCCGACAAATGTGACCTGCTATTTTGGACGCATGGTACGTCTCCAACAGCTTAATCCGTAACTGAGCCAGGACAAAACACTTCCCGTCTGGCTTTTCAGCAGGGGCTGAGGCCTGGACAGCCAGGATCTCCTCTCCCAGGGGAGAAGTGATGCAAGTCTGTATGGTTGCAAGGATCCGATCAGCCGGAATAATTGGGGTCGGTGGAACCTCCTTTCTGGAGAGGCTGCAGAACTTTTTGGAGCCTGGGAGGTAGGAGACCACGAAATTGAATCTAGACAGGAATAGAGCCCATCTGGCTTGCCTAGCAGACAAGTGTTTCGCCTCTGATAGGTAAATCAAATTCATGTGATCCGTAAGTATCAGGATCGAAGAAGTAGTACCTTCTAGGAGATGCCGCCACTCCTTCAGGGCCAAAATAATGGCCAGCAATTCTCTGTCCCCGATTTGGTACACCATCTCAGCTTTGGATACATTTTTCGAGAGGCATGCGGCACCATCTCCAAATATATGCCAGTTTGGTTGAGGAACCCATGACACAACTCTGGGTCTCCCCCATACCTCTGTGGGGGTTGAGGGGAACTAGACAACCTCTTGATCGTGCCTGCATCATGAGTGGTAGGAACCACCGGTGCCGAGGGTAGAGGGAGGAGGCCACTGTTCGTGGGTTCGAGATGCTCAGTACGCTGCAACAAGGTCTGTAAGGCAGAAGACAACTGATCAATACATTGATCTTGTGTCTCCATCCTATCCAGGATGCTTTGGAAAGCTGAATTACTATTACCGTCTGTATTCATAGCCCTTGCGTACTGTCACGGTTCCCAGGAATAAACCAGTAGTCAGTACGGTAAAGTAAAACAATCTTTTATTACAATAATACCAGTAATGCATGTAAACCGATAACACACAGAGGGTGATCATTTTTTTTTTTGAGCAGGTAGTGCTATATTTCAATACCTACGGTTTTGCAGTTCAAGTGCTATTGAATCCGAATGGATCCCCCTCCCACCTCTTCTGGCCTCTTCTCATGAGATCTGGAATCCAGTCGTGGGACAGGATGGATGCAGAGAGGGACAATCTTCACAGAGTAAGTATAAGGAAAACCCTGCCCTCCTTTACGACGGAGGGCAAGTGGGCAGGATCTTCCTTATGCTTACTGAAGATTGTCCCTTGTTGTTCTCCATCCAGACCAGACTGAGAGGTGCAGGGAAAGGGGCGGGAGGAGGGTCCTTTCTGCTTGAATAGCGATTTAACTACAAAACAGTGAGTATTGAGATATAGCACTACCTGTTCAAAAAAGAATAAAGAAGACTCGGACCTACACTTTATTAAAAGTATTACTACCCTTTAATAGTTTCCCATTACATTCTGTTCTGTAAGGAGTCTGCTGAAGGCTGGCTTGAGATCCATCGACTGAAAGCATAAGGCACAGATCACCATCTCCAACGCTGCTATGTGTAAGGTCTACCAGTGGCCCCATAGGTTACCATGCAGACCTTCCTTACTCCCTGACATTCTTGAATTCCTGAAGGAACACGGACAAGTTACTGCATGATAGACTTTGGTGCAATCCCATGAGGTGATAGCTATCCTTGTGAAACGCACCATAGTCCAGCATGATACCTTTCACCACTAGCGACATAACCAATTAGTATCACTGCTATTATGTTGCCCGTGTGAAAGCAACCTTAGTACAGCAGGCTACCCTTCACCATGGGTGACAGATACAGCGTATCATCGCTGCTATGATGTGGCCTGTGTGTAAGGATCTTGAGGATGACTATTGAAGCATGTCATAAGCTGACGCAGCCTGCTGCAACTTTCCTCCAGCAGTTGTTCAACTGTCCAGCAATGCATTACAAATCTGTAGACCAGTTATCAATGGAATCACAATAAAATCTGATAAATCACGTGTTACTTTTTCCTGTGCAATTTTGTTGCAGCTGTTTATATGGAGAGAAAATGATGCTTTGATGGTAAAAATCTATTACTACCAAAATATCCTGGTGTGAACAGAGCTTAAATAAGGCAACAAAAAGATAGCAAGGCTAGTGTACAACGAAGATCTGGAGGGCAAACCGACTGCACCATAGGGGACAAATAAATCTTCCATTGATTTAACCCTTTTAGTGCCAGAGCGGTACGTAACACATTGCTCTCATGTGTTAAGTGTGTTGCGTTTAACCCCTTGAAGTTAGCGATGTCTCCAAAGTATTGTTTCGCAATGCCTTGGCGTCCACTCAGTTCACAGCATTCAAGCAGTTAATAGCCCCATTTTAATCAATGAGATTTCTAGATGCCACAAAGCACATCAGCCCCACTAAAACAGTAATAATAATGATATATATATATATATATATATATATATATATATTTAAATGCTAAAGGAAAAGCAGCAATGCAGTGTATGCCAAGTCTAAATTAAGTACAGTGCACTCATTTACATTGCAACCTGTCAGCAATGTATATTTAACCCTTTGATGCTCTAAATGGTGCCCAGACCATTGTTCTCAATGTGGTGGACACCCCGTGACAATCAAAGGGTTAATCAATATATCTGAGACGTTCAACCCCCCTAATTTTATATTTTATATATATATATATATATATATATATATATATATATATATATGCAACATGTGAATCAAGCACTCACAGGACTTTCAAGATGGAGTTCAATAAATATATTTTATTTTGTTCAACGTTTCGGCCTGGCTGTGCTGGCCTTCCTATATTTATTGAACTCCATCTTGAAAGTCCTGTGAGTGCTTGATTCACATGTTGCATATATGAATATAGTCATATCAATGCACCCAGGCATCTTCAGATCCTCTAAGTGAGAGTGCTTCCACCTTCTGGCATTATATATATATATATATATATATATATAGTGAAGTTTTATTGAATTGAATAAACCTTCACTTCTTCTTTATGAATCAATAAACCTTCACTTTTTCTTTAACCCTTTCAGGGCCGGATGGGTACCCCTCTGGCATTGAAAGGGTTAATCTACCCTTGTTGCTGGCCCCTCATCCATCTGGTTTACCATGTAGATCATTAATAATAATAATAATAATAATAATAACTAGTATTTATATAGCACCTTTCTCCCAGTGGGACTCAAAGCGCTTTTACATCTACACATTATTAATATACACTATAAATATTTATATATTTTAGATAAAGGTCTACACATAACTTCTACATCATTACAAAGACATGTCCCTATACACAGCTAATGTTCACCCCAGAAATTAACATTATGTAAAAAGTGACCCAGTGGATGAAAGATTTCCTACTCATCCTGACACAATGAGCTGGAGACCCTTCTCACAACCAAGGGGTTAAATCTTGGTTAGGCATTGGCTGGTTGGGGATGATCAGCATTATAATCCCCAACAGCTGGAAAGCCCAAGATTGTCCACCTCTGGGGTAAACTACACAAGCAGATCCGACAGGAGGCATACTCACTTTGATAGATCAGTTGGATGATATAAATAAGATACAGTTGTCTTGTCATTATGGGAGCGCTGGGACTTGAGTCTTCTGTGTACACAGACACAGACACAGTAAGAAATGAATATGACCTAAGGATGTGGCTTCTTATTGTAAACACCTTCTTCCTCTATGTCATGAAATCTCTTGACAAGGCCATTTGTATAAAATAAACTAATTAAAAAACTGAAATCTACTTACCTGATTAGCAAAATATCATCTTTATCCCCCTGCCTAGTGACTAGCCAGTAATATTAGAACTAGTAATTATACCAGGGGTAGCAAGCACCGGTCTTCAAGAGGTACCAGTTAGAGACAATGCATGTTGTCAGGATAGCTCTGCTTGATCTCAGACAAATCAGTGACTCACTGAGGCTGAATTGGAGAAACACAAATACACCACAGGGGAAAAGAAATAGTCCCATTGATATAAATGTGGCATTGCTTACCCCTCTGACACTCAAAGGGTTAAACCCCTTGAATGCTAGATAAGTCTCCAGCACATTGCAGTGCATTGGTAACCTCTCTAGCATTCAAAGGGTAAAAGTCCCAGTTAAATTAAAAGAAAGGGGGGAGATTTTAATGCATGAGGCCTCCAATTTCAGGGGTGCCGGTGGCCTCTTCTTGGGTTGCCAATCTGTCACAAAGAAACAGTTTAATCCTCTTGCCAGGTGGTTTGATAACACATAAATATGGTTGCTTTCTACACAGGAATGAAGGAAAAGGAAGTCTATAGCTCTGCTTAAGAGGATCCTAAATGTTAATGGAGTAGTAAACATTTTATGAAAAATAAAATATACAGAAGGCGGGCATGTCAAAAATACAGCCTGAGAGCTACCAACTTGCTGTCCTCCATGGAAGGAAACATTTTAAATGTCCTACAGTCTATCATCTTCCCCCACCACCCTCCTTTCCTCAGCCTAGGGTTGACACCTGTCCAGTTTCCTGCCTTCTGTTTGGGTTTCACTGGTCCTGAAACACAAACTCATTTGATGTCTGCCTGAATGATCTATTGGCAGGACATTATTGTAGTGGCTGGATTCTGCTGGGCTAAAGGTCCTTTGGTAACATCACCAGTCAGTCATGTAACTACAGTATATATGGAAGGTAAGTGAAGAGAAGGTACAGTAAGAGAGAGAGAGAGATAGAGCTGTAGGCTGAACAGAGCAGGAATTGGTGGGAGCAGGCCAGAGCAGATCATTTGTTTTTTTTTATTGTAAACTGTGGAATTGGTGCAAATGTGTGCTAGAGCAGACCATTCTGAGCACAATAGGGTGACCAGATCTCACCTTTAACCGGGGACAGACATGCAAAATGCATACTGCTTGATTTCTGTGCAGTCCTGAAATATGCCTATTTCCTATATGTCCCCGGTTAAAGGTGAGGTGTGCTCAGCCTAGAGCACTAGATAATATGGATGTTGTGGAGCTGGGTGTTAAGTTCTGTAATGCCTTTGAGGCTGATATACTAATGAAAAGTGTTGCAGTTAGGGTGACCACATTTCCATTCTGCCATTTCAGGACATGTGGTCACCCTAGTACTGCAGCTGAGGCTCCCGCCAGCGCTGACCATCCCAGTGTAACTCTTACTCTGTGTCAGCCTCAGAAAGATGGTCAGCGCCGGCGGGAGCCTCAGCCGCGGGCCTCACTTGCAGCGCCAGCATTCCTGCTCCACCCCATCTGTCTCGCATGTACCAATCTAGCCAGCCAATGAAATGTATTTGCTATATGGTCTTCATTGGCTGTCTGGTTACCCCTAAATTAGAGGTTATGGTTTGATTTTGATATGTTATATAGTAGCTTTCTTGCTAGATCAGAAATTCTCAGTCTTGTTCTCAGGGATGACATAATGCATATATTTACTGCACAGAGGTACGTAAGTGCAATTACATAGCCGATATAACTGCAGAGAAGACAATTCCAATCTGAGCCTGTTTCAGTAAATTCAAGAGGCACTTATTGCAAGGGCATACTTCTCCTTCAACCCTTTCAGTGCCAGAGGGGTACTCAAAGCATTGGATATGTGTCTTTTTGCTGCTAGAATGTGTTTGTGCTAGTACTAAGAGTCCCTGGGAAAGGAGGATGAGAAATCTATAAGTTCTCTTCCTCCAATGTTTTCCTTAGCACAAGTCTACTGGGAACACTCTCCAGTGTGAGGGGGAGTGTCCTACAGGTATTAATACCTGTGATTTCAGCCCCTCCTTGCCACACCTCTGAAGAAGGCATCCTGTATGCCTGACATATTTTTACTGTAACAATATTGGAACTCAGTATGGAGGCACCACTCGGTCAGTTGCTAAGCATTCATCCAAAACTCTCTAATATGCCAGTTTACACCTACTCGGGCTGATTGGATGTGAATTGTATTTGGAGAAATTCCCAGGGCAATGCTTGCTTTTATGACCTTTATGTTATCGTACTTTCTTCATCTACTGGATTTATTATATGCTTTTTCCAACTATTCACAGGGTAGAGAACGGTTAGTTTGAGTGACCGGTATGTGGGGTGCCTCTGACCTATCAAATTTTAGGTCAGAGGAATAAACAGAATTATTCCCCCACTGGTAAATAAGAGAATGAATGAAGTTGTAATAATCAGATTCCTATTCACCTACTATTAGTGTTTCCTGTGTGTTTAGCTAAGCAGAAATAGTGACAGGTTATCAGATTAGGAGTGAATCTATTTTGGATGTTCAGGGGGGAATTGGGAACGAGTAGACTTGTGCGATTCGGTTCGGCTAATTTCGGAATTCGGACGAATAAGGCGCATTCGGCATCAGTTGGACCTTCCGAAAGCCAAGGTCCGCCCACAAAAAAAATCAGAATCTGAAATGGACCTAGTGTGAAATTTCAGTGTAAACTTCGGAAATTCGGACGGCGCTTTCCCGCCTGAAACTATTACAATGTTGCTACATGCTACTAAAAATAGACGGCACATCGCTTTCCCGCCTGAAATTATTACAATGTTACTACATGCTGCTAAAAATAGATCTGGTAAAACAGGTGCTTTACAGTTCATGCAAAAGTGCAGATATTAACCACATAAGGACACAAGCAATTTTGGCATTTTTTGCTATGTGTGTATTCAACCATAATTCCTATCTTCCTCATTTATTGCACAAACTCTTATTATTTACCGTTTTTTAAAAGGCAGAAAGGGCTGATGTATACTATAGCCATTGCTGCTGCCCAGGAGTACTGGGAGTTTGAGAGCAGGGCTTTATTTTGTGTGTATTTTTTTAATTCGGCCGAATATTTTGGACTATTGCCGAATTTCGTCCGAGTTGAACAGGTCTGGTCTGAAATTCAGATCCTCTAAATGGGGGGAAAAAAAATTTGAAATAGAATTTTACAAAAAATTTTTTGCAGCGCACAAGTCTAGGAACGAGTGAACGCTACAGAAAGGTAAAACAATCATGTTATGGAGCCATGTGGTTAGGCCTCAAGCCAGCCTAACTTCGATACTCAGTAAAGATAAATATAGTTACATGATATTACAGCTGTGTGTCTAACACGGAACATAGAGAATTAGCTCTGATATGACCTGCACTTTAGCTTACATGGAGAACATAAACTAATCTGTGTTTTGACATGACTTTATATTGTTTATTTGCCTCAAAATGACTAAACCATTATTCAAAGTGGGGATAGTCTATAAAAGAGGATATGGGTTTAAATCCTAAGAACCCCTCTAGTTATGAGGTATTGCAGCACAGACATATAAAAGCTCGTCATTTGTTGGAATAGGATCTGAGCTATTTTATCATGCGTCGTCCTGTTCTGTGATTTTTCTTGCAATTTTGTTAATAAAGTTATTGAATTATTTCTTATTAAGAATTAGTGTGCACCTATACAACATTTCTTCTCTGTGTTTGTCTAGATTTATTCATAGTGCAGTATGTGGTAATATCCAAACTCACCTTCACTGGCTGGGGCAGATGCTGTTGTTGCCTCAGCATCAGCACTAGAGCTAGGACAAGAAGTAGTGGTGGCGAGTGGCATATTACTGCTTTCTGAACCCAGTCCCAAGGTGGCCATGGTGGTCTGTGGCACACTAGCTTGCTCATCATCATCTGGGTGCACACCACAATAACA
Organism: Rhinophrynus dorsalis; assembly: GCA_037306005.1. NCBI lineage: Eukaryota > Metazoa > Chordata > Amphibia > Anura > Rhinophrynidae > Rhinophrynus > Rhinophrynus dorsalis. The sequence goes on from CM074718.1 coordinate 57,225,089, forward strand.
CTATGCAATGTAACCCTTTGATTGCCAGAGATGAACCCAGCACATCCTTTCTATTTACCTGCAGCTGATCCTGTTGAAATGTTAGATCAGGGTAGGCAACATTTGGCACTCAAGCTGAACTGCCAACGGTTGACTATCTCTGAGGCAGATTCTGCTTGAGTCTTGTATTATATATAGTGAGGCTTTATGTATTTCTTGACACAACATGCCGTGTTCTTGGAAGCTCTGGCTCAATCAAAGCAGTGAGCATTTCTAGTCTCCATCTGCAATACAAATCAGATGCCAGTCACTCTCGTCATATATATTTAAAGTAAAAACTGGCATTTTACTATATGCAACTATTTTGTCCATTGTTATCCAGTAGATCTCATGTTAATAATAGACAAATACATAAAGATAATCAAACACTTCTCTATAGTGATATATAGCCAATTAGACACATTTATAGTCCACTGGGACCCTCAGTTAATTGCACATCCTTTCTAGAAAAGTGGAAGAGTGTATTGGATATTTGCTTTTTCAGTGTCACATCTATGTTAATTGAACATCATGACAGGAAAATTAAATTGACTAAAAGTATGATTGACGAGACTTGAATTCATCAGAAGGGCAAAGTAATAACTGAAGACAATGTGTCCAATACAAAGAAAGATAAACCTATGCATGAAGGAAGACTATGAAATCCTATATAATCATTCGCTAAAACGTGTGAAATGATGCAGTAATGCTCAGTAGAGACTGCCAGTGACCAGGCTGATACAGAGCGAGGCGCTCTGAAGGAGCGTCCAGCTCTGTATCAGTCGATGCGCTGGCAGTCTCTACTGAGCATGACTGCACCGCGACCGGCTGGTACTGTATCAGCCGCGGCGTGGGCAGTCTCTACTATTAATAGAGGGGCACATATATCGTCGCTTTAAAGTCACATAGTTCCACTTTAAAGGGGGATTACTGCACAGAGCACACTGGAAAGATCATACTGCATACCTCCCAAGTGTTCCTCTTTAGGAGGGACAGTCCCTCTTTGAGACCCAAATCCCTCTGTCCCTCTTTTCTACCATTTTGTCCCTCTTTTTAGGACATCAGAATGAGTGGTGTGTATTACATTGCTCCACAACAATAAAACTCGCATAAATGCGTTATTAACCTTTAATATATGTGTTTAAAAATGAACCTGTGTAATTAAAAAACTTTGGTCTTGTTCTAAATCGTTAATCAGTTACACAAAAAGGTGCAGATAGGTCAAGAAGTAACCTAAAAATTCTTCTAAATGCCCCGTCTACCAACCACGACCCCCAAAATGCCACCTAAATCAGAAGTGTCCCTTTTTGGCCATTTGAAATGTTGGGAGGTATGATACTGTTTTAGCCCTAAATAAGACAGGAGACAAGCAGGCCAAAGGTAATAACTTTATTGACTGAGCAGCTTTACACTACAAGCTTTACAGTTTGAAGCACCTGTGTGGTTTTTCAGGGGTTAAAATCTATGTACAGGAATATGTGGTAGAACATTTACAAAATAATACATATCATGTACTGTATATAACCACAGACCCACCACAAGGCGCACAGAAATATCAAACATCTGCAAAACATAGGAATGATATATAAAAAAAAAAATATGTTCGTCAAGCTTGCAAAATTAACCTTTGAGTGCCAGAGAGTCTCCCAAAGCATTTGAAAGCAATAAATTGTACAAACCTCTTTCACTCAAACAGTTAAAGAGATATTTATTTATTTATTTACATTTTATTTCAATATCTTTACTCATCGCTTTGTAACAATCATAGAAGTACATTTTAGAACATCGTCTCACCAGGTTTCCATTATTTACAGCCATTTTATTACATTCATTTTATATTGTGCTAGTCATGTTGAAAATCAAAAAGCCATAATTGTTTAATCCTTTGAGTGCCAAAGGAATTTGTTGCTTACCCCTCTGGCACTCAAAGGGGTAAACAAATGCACTGATTCTGGGGCAAACTAACTGCGTAAAAAGGGAGAGAAAAAATTCTCCACATTCCCATAGATGTAAATGGAGCTTTTAACACATAGGGTGAGAAGCAATAAGCTGTGATATAAATGAAGATGACTTCTCCAATTCAATGTTATTCTGTGGAGCCAATGTACTAGGATTTCCCCAACTTTGGAGATCTTAGTGCATAGGCTCCATAGAATAACATAGGAACTGGAGAAGTGATATCACTGGAGAAGTCATCCCCACTTTATCACCTCTGTATAACGGCTTAGTGCATATCCCGCCGGAAAGTTTGGAGATCTTTCTAGCATTCAAGGGGTTAAGCATTCACTTTAACTCAATGGAAATTATTTATCTGCTATGGTGCAGGTGATTTGATCAAGAACGCCACATTTCTATAACAATAGTAGTTACCCCAGTATTCAATTTCTTTTAATGTTTGCAAATCAAGAAAACCCAGAGAAAATGGAAAAAAAGTCCAAATCTGGGGGGTCATGCACTAAGACATGATAAAGTGGAGACGACATCTCCAGTTTATCACTTCTCCAACTCCTATGTTATTCTACAGAACCTATGTACTAAGATTTCTCCAAGTTTGGAGATCTTAGTGCATAGTGTCTATAGAAGAACATAGGAACTGGAGAAGTGATATCACTGGAGAAGTTATCTCCACTTTATCACGCCTTTGTGCATAACCCCCTGATATCAGGGCAATCACTGGTATTGAGAGAACCAGAAAACGTAACCTCATACACCTGCTCATAGGAACTATTTATTTTTTTGTTTCCAAAATAATGTTTCACTCAGTTGTTCTTATGGCGTTATTATATCCTCTTTCTTCGTGTAAATGCATTGGCGACCTCTCTAGCATTCAAGGGCTTAAAGCTTTATTTAATTGAACAGGAATTTTTATTTGTCCCCTATTCTTTTATAAAAATGAGCAGCAGAATGGTTATGATTCATTTGTAACCTACGTAGAACTCCGACCACATGGCATGTGGTTATTTCAGATGGCCATTGCTCACAGTGAGGCTGTGGACTTAGACATTTAGCACAGAGCTTACAGTAACATTCTGCCACATTATCTGAACCACATTTTTGGGCTTTTGCAGAAACAAAATATGAGCAATTCTTAAACATAACACAAGCACCAAAGTGGAGTGCAAACGTGTATTTTTACCACTTGAATGCTAGAAAGGGTCTCCAACGCATTGTAAAGCAAAATGTTGGAGACCTTCGAGTGGGAATTTAAGAAACATTTACTTCTCTCCCTCCCACGTTGGGCAGTAGGTAGGCTCTAGAATTGTTCATGTTTTGCTTTCTGCATCAGGCTCAGTGTAGATGTAACAATCTATTGTATAATGGTATTTAAATCATAGATGCCCACAAGCACAGACTGAGAGTGACCAACACAATTTTGGTGTTTGTTCCTGCCATAACAGATTTTCGCACATTTGCTCCAGGCTGACCAATGAGGCATGATGGCAAATGCACCCCAGGCCATTCTGATACTACAGCCACTTGGGCTATGCTCTCCTCCAGCCCATTAACCCTTCAGTTGCTAGAGAGCTGTGAAATAAGTTGCACAGCCCTTTGAAAGTCAAAAGGTATAGCTGTAAGGGCTTTAGCTCTGTTGCTTTTTAACTCTTTGAGTGCCAGAGGGGTACGCAACGCATTGCAAAGCAACGCGTTGCATACCCCTCTGGCACTCAAAGGGTTAATTTCACTGTTCCCAACATGCAGAATGACTCCCCCCCCCCTTGTAAGTCTTCATGTACAGAGTAGAAACCTATCGCCTCTCATTGCCGGCTTCCTGTTCCCGTTGTGAGAGAGGTGATAGGCTACTGCACTGCAGCCACACTGAGTATTAAAGACATGCAGAGTGTGGTTACACTGACCATACATATACTAGGAAAGAGGGAACAAGTAAGGCAGCACTAATGAGCATAATGGTGTAACCCTTTGACTGCCAGAGGGGTGTATAGCACATTGCAAAGCAATGTATTTGACATCCTTCTGGCAAGAAAAGGGGTAAGGAAGGTTGCTGCAGCTTCATTCTTGTTCTTTAATCTTTTGAATGCCGCGATGGTGTCTAGAACACTGGAACACAAAGTGTTACTACAATATCTAATTTTTAATCTCCGCTCTGCCCCCATTGTCCCCCTCTTCCACTTTTCTCCCTATTGTCCCTCTCTCCCCCATTCCATTTTCAGTTTGTGCATGTGGTCTTTTGTATCTGACATTTAGAAATACTATTATTTCCAGTCCTGTGGGCCACACTGAACACAGAACACTAATTATATAAATGTGTCCCTCTCTGGAAAGCTGGAGTGTTGGGAGGAATGTAAAAGATACAATGTTATTTAAAATGTACAAAAAATGTTTTTATTTCCTTTGGACACAGAGTAACGGTAAAGTCTTCTGTCCTCTTCGAACACAATCTTGGGTCTGAAAGATTAAAATACATTTCTGGTTAGCAGACGTGCTATACATATTACCCGATAAACAAACAGAACGCTTCATTGTGGTTTGTGTGTGTGAAGTTACAGTAACAGAGGATAAATAACTTTGATAAAGCTTTTCAAATTTTCTTTAGTAAGGGCAGTAAGTATATGGGATACCTTGTCTAGTGAGGCTACATTGGCAGATACAGTAGGCATGTTTTTAGAATAAAATAATATAATAATCCATGTTTGATAACAATTCTTTATAAGGAGAAGTATAAAAAATGGTTGTCATTAAAGGAACAGTGGCTCATATTTATACAATAACTAGAGGTATTCTGGAGTAAACCAAATGCACCATAGGGCCAAATAAAAATTAATGTTAAATTAAAATGGTCTTTTAATCCCTTGAATGCTAGAGAGGTCTCCAATGCATTGTGAAGACCTGAAGAAACTATACTTCTAAAATCTAACGCTTTTCAAAAATATGCTTATTTGATGAACTAAAATGTTTTCGTTTAAATTCAACCAACCATTCTCATCACGTAAAGGGAAAGCCTGCCCTTAACCCTTTGAGTGCCAGAGGGGTACACATTGCCTTTCAATGTATTGCTTACCTCTCTGGCACTCAAAGGGTTAAAATATGTTTTCCTTTTTCTTTTTTTTTTTAGGTTACACTATATAATAATAAAACCTGTTATTAAAGGGACATTAATACCTAACAATAAGCCCCCATGTGCCTTAACCCTTCGAGTGGCAAAGAGGTTTTCGACTCATTGCAAAGCAATGCATTGCACAATGCTCTGGCACCGACAGGGTTAATGATCAGAAATAAAAATGTACATTTACATTTTATTTTTAAGCCCTTGAATGATAAAGGTCTCCAACACATTGTACAGAATGTGTTGGGGGGCCTCTCTAGCATTTAAAGGGTTAAAAGTCCAATTTAAATAAATGGGAAGTTGAGGATACCCTTCTGACACTCAAAGGGTTACTATTAACCAAAAAAGCAATAGCGGGTCCACATGGCACTGGTGTGTGTATTGGTGCACATATCGGTGATCTATGTAAGTGAATATACAGAGGTTTGTTTGTAAGATGGAGCAAGCCAGCATTACCTCCAGCCCTCCACTCACTGGTGCTTCTCCCGCTCCTCGTGCGGTTGCCCTGCGACTCCAACATTCTAGCAATGTCAACAACAATTGGCTGGCTCACGTTGTCACTCAGTCAGGTGGTGGGGTGACAGGGTGAGGGGGTCACATGTTGGCAATAGTGATGTATGGGAGACTTTTGGCAGATGCACTGTGCAGGCAAGCCACAAGGACATCCGGTCATGCAGTACACTATTTATGAAATATTATAAGCCTCTTAAAAACTGCAAATAGTGCATGAATGAACTGATCTCAGCAAAGGTTTGAAGGTTTTATCCAGAGACCCGGAGACACTGTTCTAGATCCAAAGTCTCAGGGTGAAACCCGGCAAGTTCCCACCTATACCCAGATGTTTTTCACAAACAATGTTGGAGCAATTCTGGGGTAAACTAAGTGAACCATAGGGGACAAATACAAATACCCAGATTTTACATTGGAGCCTTCCTAGCATAAGGGTTAAAAATCCAGGGATTCTTTACAGTAAGGGCGGTAAAGCTATGGAATTCTTTGCCTGGGGATGTTGTACTTGCAGATAACACAACTGCTTTCAAAAAAGAAATGGATGCCTATCTAGCACAGAATAATATTGAAAATTATGACAGATAGCTTCAAAGCAGATAGGATGTTGATCCAGGGAACTATCTGACTGCCATTTGGAGTCCGGAAGGATTTTTTTTTTTTTTTTTTTGTTTTTGTTTTTTGCCTTCCTCTGGATCAACAGGGGTGTTTTTGGAATGGGCTGGACTTGATGGACGCATGTCTTTTTTCTGCCTCATCAACTATGCTACTATTTAAATCAATGTAAATCTTAATTTCTTTCTATGGTATAGATAACCTGCCTCAGAATTGCTTTTCTTTAGCCCCAAGTGCTAAATTTATCAAAACGTGTTACAAGTGAATCATTCCCTAAGTATCAGTTGTCTCCTCCAGACATATTTCTTTTCTGTATTAATCCCCAGTGTTTTCCTCTGTTCTCTAGCTGAGTGTCACTGTACCTGTCCATCAAAAAATGCAGTAGAGTGGAAATGCCTTATGATTTACACTGGGCCCTTATCCCTTTGGGAGCTTGTAGAGAGCTTTCCAATGCATTTCATGGGGGAGATTCACTAAGAGGGGATACAGTGGAGAAAACTTCTCCAGTTTATCACTTCTCCAGTTCAATTTAATTTGTTTCTTATAGTAAAACAGAGGGTGATTTATAAAACTCAAATAATAAAGAAAATGTCTTCAAAGTCACATAAAGTTATGTAAAAATAAACATTTAAAGACATTTTTACAAAGTAATAATGACAGTTAATTGACTTTTTTGAAATTGAAGTATACCATTTTGATGAAGTATATATCTTTAGATATCGTTATATCGGCACTGCTGAAGAGCCACATCTGGTCAAGCGACCAGAATCTGCTTCTGACAGCTTTACAGCTCGTCAAGCATAAAGGGGAGGGACCAGAGAACTTTATTTTCCTATATCTCTCAAACCATAACAGTTTGAGAGATACAAATAAGTGCAAGTACTTTCTTTTAATTGTATCTACCATAGAGTTAATACTTTTTTCCTGACATTACTATCCTTTTAAACAAAGTAAAGATAAGAGCTGGTACTGTGTTAGACATAGAAATACAGGAGTCAAGTATAGTCAAGTTGATACCTTTAGCAGATTTAGGATGAAGCTTTCAAGACCTCTTAGGTCTCTTCCTCAGGCATGTTATACAGATAAATATGAAAAATTCTGTCTTAAATACAAGTACACACTGAATTGTTAAGTATCTTATCTGCTTTCATTCTAAACAATGCAATGTGTACCTGTATTTAAGAGAGATGTTTTCGTATTTATCTGTATAACATGCCTGAGGAAGAGACCTAACAGGTCTTGCAAACTTGCATCCTAAATCTGGTTACTTAGCCAATGAAGGTATCAACTTGACTATACTTGTCTCCTAATCATACACTAATCATGTTTTTTGTATCTCCATAGAAACATTGAATTTTGAAAGCAGATAAGAACCATTTGGCCCATCTAGTCTGCCCTTTTTTCGTACTGAAAAAACCTCAAACCATACTTTGTCCTTGGTCTTGTCTTATGTTTAGGACAGCCTTATGCCTATCCCATGCATGCTTAAATTCCCTCACAGTATTATGCTCTAACACATCTGCTGGTAGGATATTCCACTTATTTACTACCCTCTCAGTGAAGCAAAACTTTCTTACATTACATCAGTCCCTCTAGTTTTAGATTATGGCCTCTTTTCCTAACATTCTACCCCTTTGAAATGTACTTTCCTCCTATACTTTGTTGAATCCCTTTGTTCATTTGCGTGCTTCTATCCATGCTATACATGTTCAGATCATTTAGTCTAACCTGATATTTTTGTCCTGTAAACTTTTGACCATTTTAGTAGCCCTTCTCTGAATTTTCTCCAGAATATCTATATCTTCCTGGAGATGGGGTCTTCTGTCCAGTCAATAATTCTCTAGGTGAGGTCTTACCAGAGAGCTGCACAGTGGCATAACCACTTCCTTCTTTCTACTACCAATGCCTCTAGCTATACAACCCAGCACCATGCTTGCATTCCCTGCCACACTGTTACTTTGCCTGCCTACCATTAAGTCATCAGAAATAGTTACTCACAAGTCCCTTTCCTCTGTTGTGGACAGCACAGTACCTTTCATACTAAATTCTGACTTTGGATTTTTACATTCCAAGTGCATTATTTTGCATGTATAAACAATAAACTGCAATCTCGCCCATTTTTTCAAATGCACCTAAATAATTTGCCATTTCGCTTATTCACCCAGGAATTCCTACCTCTTTATATCATCTGCCAAAAATGCATATCTTACCTTGAAGACCTTTTGCAATATCACTAATAAAAATATTATAAAGAACGGGCCCCAGTACACATCCCTGAGGTACCTTGTTTGCCCCAGAATTTTCCATTTTGCTTATATACATATGACGCCTTATATCAATTGGTTTTACTCCCTCATTTACCTGCGAGCAAATACAAAAATAAGCACAAAGATATGCAATTTACAAATTTCAAGTTCCAGCTGCCATATTCCACTGACCTCAAAGGGGGCACTAGAGTACATATATATGAAATAAGGGCATCTATGAATAATTGATGGGTATAATAGTGGAAAACAGTGTATCAACATGCTGATCTCCACTCAGTGACCTTAAATTGGGCACTAAAAGCAGTGTCTAAAGTTTAGCTCATGAATTATGTAAACTAAAACTCAAAGCAGAATGTTTTTCTCTGCAGAGTGATTTTAGTTAAGCCAAACAGAGTTTGATTATATGGAAAATAACCACCATCGGGGAGCTGTAATTATTACATGTGCATATACAGATATGCCACATGAGATAGGATCTTGGCCCCCATTAGCAAAATCTCTTTTTAGAACACTAAATTCTCATTAATAAAATACAAGAAGCAGCCAGCAGCTGACACCAGTTGCAAGGTGTACTGTAAAAGTTCAATGTATTGCATTCATATCCCAAGGTCTGCTGAGTTGACTTCTCAGACACCAACACAGAGATTGCTGCATATAGGTCTAAGTCTTCTAGACTTCATAAGTGATAAGTTAAGAAATCTATTGGCTGACTTAGAAGTCTATGAAGACATAGCTATATAAGTGGCAATCTCAATATGGTGACATACATGTAGAATGCTAAGAAGCAGACTTACAGTAGTGATGTCTTCCCATCTGTAAACCTCAGATGAACTGAAATGTTTAATGTTCTTTATCTCAGTTATAACCCAAGGTCTATTGAGCAGATTATGAAAGAAAAATTGTTAATGCAGACATTTTTGGAGTAAGTCCAAAAGAAACTAGAGTAAATCTTAAGCAAACCAACTGTACCACAAGGAACAAATGCATACATTTTTGCTTCAATATAAGCCTAAAGATTAACCTTGCCTTATATCCAAGGTCACTTTCAATTGGGATGTCTATCGCGTCTTTAGAACATCCAATCTGGTGGGCAGCCCAATAGAACATCCATCCAGGTCGTGACATGTTTGAATTTGCTGCTGCTCCATTGCTTGCCTCTCCATATCGTTTCCGATTCTGAAACATCCAGTCATCTGGCAGATAGACTCAAATGATACAACTGGACATGAGTATGGAAGTGACATGGAGAGGCAAGCAATGGCGTGGGAGGCAAAGTCAAACATGTCACCCGCTGGATAGGTGTTCCACAGGATACAGACACAGCACTTGGTGGGAGAAGGAAGGTACAAGAGGGGGTGAGAGATATATATACAGTGAGAGAGAAAAAGGGAAGGATGAATGTATAGACACATTTTTCCCCCAATTCCAAATTAAAATTTGGGATGGGGAGTTTGCCTTATATTCAAGCAAATATGGCATGTTCATTAATTTAATGTGACTTTTAACCCCTTGAATGCAAGAGGACAATGTAGTGGAGACTTATCCAGCATTCACATATACTGTAAATCTATTATCATTTGAGTGATTTTTCCCTCTCTGCCGCGGCGCTGTCATTATGCTCCACAATTGCTCTCTCTCTCTGTCGCTTTTCTTTTTTAGGTCAATTTTGGAGTTAAAACAGAATAAATAGCGGTTTTGTTTGTTTTTTTTTTTGGAAAATACATCACGATTGGTTTTAAAACCATTTCTCTACAATTGTCTTTATGGTGTTTAAATAAAGTTTTTGAGGTGACTATACAATGGTGATTCCGCTCTAAAACAAGAGCTGTAGTCAGTTTTGTACCTACTCCTGTTTACCATGAATTTACTAGGCTATGTTCTGGATTTCAAAGAGAAGGAAAGCCCACAGCGCTAACTCACCATAACGTGTGTATGTTCCTGATTTCCTCCGCTTAATCCTATGAGTGCCAGAGAGGATTCCAACTCATCAATGCAATGCTTTGAATAACTCTCAGAGATTCGATTCAGAGAGTAAATGCCACTTGTGCCAAGGGAGGATGGTGGGACATATCTTTCCTCTGTGCCTTGTTTATGGTTATGCACTAAGCAAGCCAAAATCGAGTGAGTGTACGTGATTTACTGGCACATGCAATGTTGTTGGCGTATGAGGCTAGCTGGCATTGAAGTGCTAACATTGGCAGACATTGTCCACTGACATGCACTACAGCACTCATACACTATAGTGCACACCCTGGGGTACAGATGCTGGTGTTAGAGACCAATACAGGGGAACTGCACTGGCAAATGTATGCATTCACTCCTTATCAGTTTCAAAATTGGAGAAAAATAAAATTATCAAAACCCCAATTAATGTAAATTGGACTTTTATATCCCTTGAATGGTAGAGCGATGTCAGACACATTACCCCTCAATTCTGTATGTCAGGGACATTTCCAGCATTCAAAGTAAAAAAAAACAAAAAAACTCTCTGACCAACATTAACTTTAAGGATGTGAAATTTCTTATTTGCTTGTGGGATTCCCCTTTGCTGCATGGCTGTGATATGGTGAATGAGAGGGGTGGCAGAGGTGATGCAGAAAATGGAAGTGGCCCTGCCCTTCGCTGCATCACTAGGAGGGATGTTGGAAGGTGGTACCACTGCAACTCAATGACTGGGAATCTTGCTGCAGTGATTTTGACAGGAGTGGCCATGGGGTACTGCCCTGTTGTATTTCGCTGGTGTGGGCATACTACCCCCCGCCACCCAAGGAGGGACAGACAGGGAACCATAAACAGCTAGCTTTATGCAGAATTATAACAATAGGATTGTGATCCAGACAGAAAAGAGATTGTCACATTGAAAAATAGTATTAAATTTACAATCCCTTTGAAAATCAAATTGATACTGGCTTCAGGGCTTTTGTTTGCCATCTAGAACAGTGTTCCTAGGTCTTTTATTTCTCACGGTACCCCTAGAATGCAGACTGGAAATTCTGTTCCACACCCAACGTTTTAAAACTAATTTATCAAGGAGTAATGAAGGATTCAAATACATAAATATACTGTTGTTACTGTTGTTATTATTAGCTCTTACAAACACAACAACAAAAAGAAACATATTGTGCATAGCAATGTCCATAAAGATGTATTTGAAACTCAACATCCACATTTTGTCAGTCGATACAGAAAATAAGGGGCACCTTGTGGGTGTCCGTGGCTCCCCAAAATGCCACAGCATCCTTGTTTAGAATCAGTCTTCTAGGACAACTGAAAAGGCAACTTGGTAATAGTTGAACTTAAAGGAGCAGTAAACTTTTTTTTTATGAAAAAATATATTTTGTAGGGATTTTCCTATTGAGTAAAATAAGGGTACTCCCACTGCCGAGAGATTTATATTTCCAGAGTTATCACAGTTTAAACCCATGGTTTTTTTTTACATTAGCAGTGCCCTCTAGTGGTCACATTCCAATTAGATTTCCTGTTAGATTCTAATTGAAAGGAAAGTCAGAAATGTCAGAGACATACAGTTCTCCATAGAATGTTATATAAACTGCCTGTCACTTCCTGTCAGTTAGAACTATCAGGAAGTAAACACAGTAAATTCACTTCCTGTCAGTTAGAACTATCAGGAAGTAAAGCACAGTAAATTCACTTCCTGATTATTTAAACTGCTATAATTTTTGAATAAAACATCTGACAGCGATGGGAGTGACCTTGTTTTATTCAGCAGGAAATGCTCTGTAAAATATGTGATTTCATTAAAAAAGTGTACTGCTCCTTTAATGGCCATGTGGATGAAATAAGTTCTTAGTTTAATCCCTATTGCTATGCGCTGAATAAGAGGAGGGCTTTTATAGTAAGTAATAGGGAAGGGGTGACAAAGGATGATGGGAACTGTAGTCCAGCAACACCTGGTGGCATGCTGCCCACCTCTGGAACAGAATATAAGGAGAGAGACTTATATGGACTCAATCATAGAAACCAACTACAACTGTAATGATAGCACTTATCTCACCTTTGCTCTTCATTTGCTTGGACTTCCATTTCCACCTCTTCAGTGTATTAATGTCCCAGGTTCCTGTGAGGGAGCGCTCCTCCACGGACACCACTGTTCCCAGGCCTTTCAGAAGAGTCTAACGTACAAATGGGAGTAGTCCAAGTAAGTGTTATGTTGCAGTTTTTTTATCAATAAAGTCACTTGAAAACTTTAGTAACAATTTGTAAACATACAAGTAAGAATGTTTTTAATACATTGTAATTAGAACTGATGAATGACATTGAACAGACATGTAACAGTGTTAAATGATTTCTCTGACAACACTCCTAGGACACAAGAGGATCCAACAGGAAGGGTAGAAAAAAATCTCACAGAACTCAAATAGCTCTGCCAGTTTGGCACTTGACCCAGCCATGTAAATGGGAAAGACACTTACGTGTGCTACCTACAAAGCTATGGGCATGCTGGGTGATATTCTGTTGTACTTCTGACACCATGAACCACTGGATGATTAAGGACTGCATATAGCAAGGAATAATCCAAATACTCTGCACCATAAGGGACAACTTGATAATCCCCAATAATTTAAATGGGGCCTTAAATCCCTTGAGTGCTAGGGAGGGCCCCATCACATTGTGAAGCAATGCGATGAAGACCTCTTTCGCATTCAAGGGGTTAAAAGTCTAATTTAAAGAGGATCTATCACCCCTATACATGTTGGGCTAAATAGCTTGTTTATGTAGCGACTAGCTGGGGTAAGGTTTTCATTTTTTTTTTTTTTTTTTTTAAAGATACCGCTCCAGCTCACAGGCAGAAAGCCGCCGTCATTGGAGGAGTCTGGATAGAGGGAGGGAAGCAGAGGCAGAGTGACAGACTGTGGTACAGAGCTGGTAATCAGTCTGTCCAGAAGTAGGGCACAGGGCAGTATTTACTGGATTAGATTCGGCTAAATAGCGATGTTTTTAAAAAATGAAAACCCTACCCCATCTAGTCGCTACATAAACAAGCTATTTAGCCCAACATGTGTAGGGATGATAGATCCACTTTAAGTCAATGATAACTTGGGGGGATTTCTATTTGTCCCCTCTGATGCAGATGGTTTATTCCAGACGTAGGGCTAGATTCTATTACATGTGCTAATTTTATCTCTGCTTTTATCTCCAGTGTTCCCCATAGACTTCAACAGGAAAATGTTTGATAAAACAGGAGGTAACATTTAGCACCTGCAAAAGAATCTGGCCCGTGATAGTCTCTAGCATTTTACACAAAGCCCCAAGACCTTAGACAAAAGTAGTCATGCAAAAATCTACTCCTACAACTCATATGGAGAAACCAAAAGAGGAACAGTTCTGGAGGAGACTATCTGTCCCATAAATAGGAATTGATAATTCACTATGATTTAAATGGAACATGTAATCCTCTGTATGATAAACAGGTCTCCAAAGCGTTCATGTGCAAAGGATTGAAAGCCCCAGGGAAACCAATAAAAACCTGGGGTTTTAACTGTCTTCTACGGTATGGTCCAGGGCCACCTAATGAGAAAGCCATACGTGTGAGGGCCGCATCATTTTTTCTATGGATAATGATGGTAAATTATAGCCTGTCAACTATGCAAAAACACATGTTTATTTATTTACTCATCGAGTAAATGATAATACTAATATTGAACAGACATCTATTCTTGAACTGCAAGGAACTGGCAGGCAGGGGTTAGATCAGTGTTTCCCAAACCATGCCATCAGGGCCCACTAACAAGCCAGGATGAGGATTTCCTCTTGAAGATCATGTGCAAGCTAATCAAACTCACTTAGCCTCTAATTAACTCACCTGTGTTCCCATGTGATGGGAACCAATGGGTTAGATCTTACTGGCCTACTAGTTCATGTGTGTTAGATAATAACATAAAGAATCTTTTTTTCATAAAATCTCAGACGGGCTGCACCCTGGGGTCACTTGGCCCATGGGCCACACTTTGGACACCCAAGGTCCATAAATCTACTGCTTTCTGCAAAAGGCCCAAATGTCTTACAAATTTGAGGAAAAATTCACAAACTTTATATGTCCTCAGCCTTTAAAATAAAAAGGAAATATGTACAGCACTTACCTGCAGGTTTATAGTTGCAGGCTTGGAGAGTGTGGGGTCTTCTCCAGTCTCATATATATGTTGTAACCTTAAAAGCACACGATGGAAATCTGCTTCAGCTTCTTGTATTTTACCTAGAATTATAAATATAAAATGTCTAAATGAAAGTTGCAGTAAAGGATACTAATAACATTAAACTATATCAATTGCCCAGCTATGACATGTATTTGAAGGTATTTGCTGTACAAGATGCCCGGCATAAAAGTATCAATGTCTGACTCTTCAGCAAGAGTAGCAGACCCTGAACTTCAAGCGTTACCAGCTACCAAAGGACACAGGTAGAACAATTAATGTGACTGAACCATTAATTAGCTCACCTGTGCTCCGGTTGCGATAGTCTGAAAGCATGGATCGTTGGAAGCTCTTGAAGACCATGACTGGTTACCCTTACTCTACATCCTCCAATGAGGCTCAATATTTTTCAACATTTATGCTTAAATGAGAAGTGGTAGAACAGAGATGGCACACACATACTAATATTTGATTGTGAAGATGTGGCTGATGTTTATGCAATGCAACATTCATTTGCAGAATTTAGTGAAGGATAGCAAATTAACCCCTAAGTGACGCCCGTGGTACATTTTTTTTCTTCTTCAATTGATTCTGGAGTCCCCGAACAGCGTGCAGCCGCGCGGGGACCTGGATTTACGTCCATTGTCACTAAGTGACAGTTTTTTGTAGGACGTACCAGGTAAGTCCATTGTCCTTAAAGGGATAATAATACTTCGTTTTAACTTTATTTTATTTTATAGCCATTAAAAACATGAAGAATGATATAAGTCTTATCTCTCAAACCTTTATGGTTTAAGAAATATTCACAAGCAAAGTTTCCCCCTCCCGCCCCTTTTTCCTAGTGTAAGCCATCTCTTCTCAGATGTGAGTCTGGTTGTATGACAGGACAGATAACAGAAGGGGACAATCTTCTTTGTATGAAAAGAATGAAAGCCCTTCCCCCCTTGACAAGTTTTTCAGCTTTTTCCCTCTCTGCAGTCTACCTAGGCACCTCCCTTCTGATGTGGCGGAACGGGGGGGGGGGATACTTTGCTTGTGAATATCTCTTAAATCATAAAGGTTTGAGAGATAAGACTTATATCGTTCTTCATGTTTTTTTAATGCCTACAAAATAAAATAAAGATAAAACGAAGTATTACTATCCCTTTAAGGGGTTAATAATAATCATTTGTGATTTTCTCTCAGTGAGACTCAAAGCACTTTACAAATATTATTAACAGGCATAGAAATTAAGAGTTCCTGATGGTCAGATGAACTGACTGAATGCCTGATAAAAGAGGTGGGTCGTTTGCTTTTTTAAAAAAAGTCTGTAATGATGGTGCCTCTCTGAGCACGGTAAAGAGTTCCAGAATGTGGCTGTATGCCCGGGAGCCTGAGATTGTCTTTATTCTGGACACTGACAGGAGGAATTTGTTGGCTGACCAAAGTGAGAGAGATTGTATATAGGGTGTCAGGAGCTCTTTCAGGTACTGTGGGCCTTGATTGTCTAAGGCTTTGAAGGTCAGCAGGCCAATTTTAAAATCTGTTCGCCATTTAACAGGAAGCCAATGCAAAGAGTGGAGAACAGGTGTTATGTGACATGAGGGAGTTTTAATTGGTCAAAGAGTCAATAGTCACTCCGATATTTCTTACCTCTGTTGAACTAATAAGTTCAGAGCCTCTAAGTTCCAGGACATTTGGGTGATCATGAGATATTCTTGTTGCCCAGGGTCCTCTTCCCAAGAGAAACTCTGGTTTTGTCAGGGTTCACGTTTAGCCCACTAGCATCCATTCACTCTATGAGGTCTGCTAAGCAACTGTTGAGGAGGCATGTTGGGTCTTTATTACCTGGAGCAAAGGAGAAGTAGAGTTGTGTGTCATCTGAGTAGCAATGATATGTTGCCTGATGATGTCCTCCAGTGGTAGCAAGTAAATTGCGAATAGCATGGGAGACAAGATGGAACTCCGCAGGCTAATTCTGTTCGTGCCGATGAGCATGATCCTGATGTTACTCTCTGTGATCTACTAGTGAGGGAAGATTTAAACCAGTTAAAAACTGTGCCTCTTAGACCACAGATGTGCTACAAGCGCTCTATTAAAATCCCATGGTCAATGGTGTCAAATGAAGCTGAGAGATACAGGAGGATTAGGATGGAGTAATCACCTTTGTATGGTGAGAGATAATTAAGCACTTGGACTAGTGCTGTTTCCATGATGTGTCGGCATCTGAAACCTGATGGGAAAGGATCAAAGATGTTATAGCTTGATAGATGGGCCTCCAGTTGAGTTACCACTACTTTTTCAATGATTTTCCCCAGAAATGGAAGGTTGGATACTGGTCTGTAATTTGCCATACAGTCTGGGGCACAACTTTTGCATGGTAAGTTTAACTTCCTCTATATCCACATTTGTAAAAGTAGACCATTGTGACAGCTTACCTTGTTTTCAGCAACGCTTGGCGTCATTCCAAGCGCCATCTGCAGGCGCGAGGCTTTATAGAGTTAAGCAGGCCTCTGTTTTATTCCATGCTTCCTGTAGTCTCCTCCTACCTACTTCCTTCCTCTGAGCTTGCTCCTCCTACCTACTTCCTGAGGAGAGGTTTAAAGAGCAGCCCTAATCTGACTCAGTTGCCCTTGCGTTGTTGTTCCTAGCAGTTCTATTCTTGGGCTCTGTGTATGACCTGGCTAGTCTTCCATCCAATCTGGTGCTGATCTGTGGCTCTGTCTGACTACTCTTTGATTATCCCTTTAGTGGACACCCAACCTGGTGCAGACCTGTGGCTCTGGCTGACTACCCGAACTGTGTATGACCTGGCTTGTCTGACTACCCTCTCTGGTGCCGACTTGAGGCTCTGTCTGACTAGTCTTACATTTTTCCCTTGTACCTAGCAGACACCCTAATTAGTGTGGATCTGGGGCTCTGGTATACTAGCTCTAATACTAACCGCAGGCGTGGGTCAGTTAATGCTCCATATTGACTGCAGGCGTGGGTCAGTTAATGCTCCATACTGACTGCAGGTGTGGGTCAGTTAATGCTCCATACTGACTGCAGGCGTGGGTCAGTTATTGGTCCATACTGACTGCAGACATGAGTCAGTACTCCAACGATGTTGGATCAAGATCCTGTGTTCCTGTTTCTGCTCCTGTTCCTGGTTCCTATCGAGGCTACCAGTGGCTGAGGCCTAGTCTCTAGTAGCTTGGCAGCCTACTATTCCTAATAGCAGTGCTTGCTGGCTTGTAACCCTCGGCTTGTTCCTTTTGTATATATTGTGCACTACTTTTCGGTTTTCAATAAAATTGCATTTAACTATACCGTACTGACTCCTGAACATCTTTGGAAAACCGTGACAACCATAAACTGGGGGAATCTAGCATTCCACTGTAGTGGTTCTAGTGTGTAACTGGTTGGCCTGCTGTGATAGAGGCTCGGATGGAGGAAATCTTGTCTGTGAAGAATGAAAATTCTTCACACTTATCCTGAGAGAAGATGGTTGGTATACGCATGCATGCTGGTTTGCAGAGCCCTTCTACTGTGCAAAACAGTTGCCTGGGTCTATTGCGGCAGAGTGTAATTTCACGTGATAAAAATGAAGTTATCTTCAACTGATATTCATTGAGATGTTTGGTAAGAGTGGCGTCATCCTCTGGATCATGTGTCCTGTGCCACCTTCTTTTGAGTTTACGGCCTGTTCTCTTCATTTCTATGACGGTGCTATCAAACCTAGGTGCATTGTTGCGAGTTTTGATATTCCATATGCGAGTTGGTACAATGCTCTCTAGGGTGTCTCTCATGGTTTTGTTGTAGAGTGGACTAAGGAGCTGGGGTCTTCACAAGTGCCCATCAGTTTGCTTAAATCCATATCTGATGTTAAGTTCAATGGCATCACCCCTTTTAATGAGCGGTGTTTGACCAGGTTTTGAGGCTGGGGTCTGGCTGATTGTGATACAATGGAAAAGTGTATGGAGTGGTGGTCTGACCATACAACTAGATTTACAGTTACTGGTGACACTTCTAGTCCAGACTTAAACACGAGATCAAATGTATGACCTTTTCTGTGGGTGAAAGAGGAGATGATTTGTATGAAGCCCAGAGCACACATCAAGCTGAGGAGGTCCTTCCCAAGTTGGGATAGGGTGTCATCTATCCAAGTGTTGAAGTCTCCCAAAAAGGTCTGAGAGTTCTTGAAGACATCTCTTCCCATCTACTGGGGACCTGTATATTAACCAAATATGGAATCCTCTATCTGCTGAGAAGCTGGCAGCAACGCATTCAAAAGATTGGGGTGTGTGAACCAATATTGGCCTGGGGTTTTAAGGATGATTTGACACAGATCATTACTCCACCTCCCTTGCGCTCTTGTCTCGGGAGGTGAAACACTGTATAAATGCCTGGAACAGTTGCTTCTAGGATAGGCCCCACATTGTGATTTAGCCACAATTCTGTAATGCTTGTTTTAATAAGGTCAGCGATAATAGCTGTTTTGTTCCTTATTGATCTGGCATTGCACAGGATTAATCTGATAGAACAGTCTTGGGGTTCTCTGTTCATGCTCTGTACTTTGGAAACAGTGCGTCTTCTTATGGAGATCACACAAAGAGGTTTCCTTAATTTGATTGTGTGTTTTTTGTGGTTTCTGGGTCGAATCTCTTCAACTGGGATTGCAGGTAGACAAAGTGTCAGAGTGGCTATGATAGTATCAGGAGACTGAACTTTGTTTTGATTTTCCACCATGGCAGCCCCTGTGAGTGCCTTTGAAGATGACAAGTCATTTAAGGGTAATCACTTGTGAAGGACTGAGTGAAGAGACCACTTTTTAGGGTCGTAGGACATACAGATATGAGGGAGTATAGGTGATCATTCCCTCAGAAGTGAAGGGGATAAAATTGCCTCTAAGTTTTGCAGGAATGTCGGTTGTGGGGATGGTCATATTACCCTGTTCTATAGGATGCAGGCCAGTGTGAGGTATAGAATTTTGCATTTCAGGCTGCTTTGTAGATAACATAGATAAGAAAGCATGCATGCAGGTCTGATTACAGGAGTTCAAAACCAGTGTGCTTCAGTGAAATATAAATTTATATATATATATTTCACCAATAAGTTTTCTCAGTGCTTAGAAATTAAATCTAAGCATTGCTGAATGTATAATCAAATCTAAAACCCAATTAACAACTGGAGCAGAGTCAGTTTTATAGTTTCAATGTACCTTGTTTGTGGTGTTCAGGTGAAGGTATCTCTTCTTAGAAGTAAGAGTGTCCAGGGGAAGTATTTAAATACAGCGGTGTATTTCAGTGTAGTAATGCCATCCGTTGAATTTTGGTAAATCCAGGTATGTGAAATGTGGAGTCGAGATTGGTCCTTGTAATATTTGTGGTGAATTTTGAAAGGAAAGAGGTTAAAATGAAGATAATTCCTAGAGATGTTAGGCGCATGAGAAATGTGTGGCAGCCAGCAAGGGCAGTATGGGGTCATGAATTTACTGTGAGTTGCTCAAGCACTGATTGGCTGATCTTCAACAAATCAGAGCTTAGGTCTAACATGGGCATGTAAACTGAGACATTCTCATGGTTAT